>VXAB01008266.1:0-13034 GCA_013399175.1 Odontophorus gujanensis | reverse complement strand
CTCAGCTCCCGGGTAAGCCCCTTCCCCCCGAGCCGGGCGGGGGGGCCGAGGAAGGGCTGAGCCGCAGCCGGGGAGGGGGCCGGCGCGGTGCGGGGATTCCGCGGGGCCGAGCCGGGCATCGCCCGTGGGCCGCAGCGCTGTGTTCATGGGGGGGATGTGGGGGGGTCTTCCCCGTCCCCAGGTCCCGTCCCCATGGCCCACGCGGACGGCGCACGGGGCAGCCGCCAGCTCTCGGCCCAGGAGCTGGAGTGCCAGATCTGCTACAGCCGCTACGACGCCCGCAGCCGCCGAGCCACGGTGCTCCTCTGCGGACACCGCCTCTGCTCCCGATGCCTGCGCCGGATGGTGGCCCTGGGGGACGCGTCCCCCCGACGGTTCCGCTGCCCCTTCTGCCGCCGGCAGAGCCCGGTGCCCGGCGGGGCCGACGGCGAGGGGCCGACACACCGTGAGCGGGACCCCCCCTCTCCCCCCGAAGTCCTGCTGTCCCCGGGCGTGCTGCATCCCTCTCCCGACCCCGACTGCCTGGTGGTCACCATCCTGGAGGTGCCCGCGGGCGCGGTGCCCCCGGAGGGGTCGGGAGCTCTGGAGGTGGTCCGACTGCAACGCCGCGACCCCGCGCAGAAGAGCCGCGCCCGGAGGTGCCGCGCCGCCCCGCGCTGCTTGCTGGGCGCCCTGTGCCTGCTGTACTGCAGCTCGCTGCCCCTCGGCATCTACCTGCTGCTCAGCCAGCACCACGGCCTCGGCCTGGCGCTCGTCAGCCTCCTGCCCGCCGCGCTGCTGCTCTGCGTCTCCTGCAGCCTCTGCCAGTGCCTGTGCCGGGAGCTCTGCGCTTTCCCGTCACCCTGAGCCGAGCTCTGTGCCCGCGTTGGGAGCGCGGAGCGCGTTGTCCTGGTGCTGAGCGCCAGGCGCTGCGGGGACTCTTTGCGGCCCGCACAGCGTTCAGCCGGGTCTCAGCTCCTCCTGCTCTGCAGATGAGGGCTGCGCGATGCTCGGCGCCCACCTGGAGGGGCCCCGGCAGCGGCCGCAGCCCGGCACGGGCAGCAGAAGTGCGGGCAGAGCCCGGGGTCCTGCGGCCGGACTGGCACAGCAGCACTGCTGTGTCCGTAGTGTAAATAGTTGTGTCTGTGCGCTGAGCTCCTGGCAGGGCTGTGCCCGTCGCACCCGCGTTTCCTTCCCACGTGTGTGAGTCCCGTGTTCGCCGCCGCTGTGTACCGGAGCGGAGCAGAGAGGAGAGGAGCGCAGGAGAGCGGTTCCTTTGGTGTGTAAAGACGTCTTTGCAGCTGTTTTTGTAGTCATTGTGGTTTTTATGCAGAGCCTCTGGGTTGTATTTAACCTCCGTGGGTTTTGTTTGTTTTCTAAGGATTAATTTAACACCGCTAACCATTTTATTACTTTTATCAAGAAGAGCAAAGTCTATTTTTGATTTCCGTTTCCTAGTTCCTAGGAACATTAAAAACCAGCATTCAGCTCTGCCCCGTACCCCTCACCTTCCCACGCCCTGAGGTCCCTTCTCCCTCCCCTGGCCAGGACCTCCTCGTTCCCCTTTTCACCCTCTCCCTCCCATGCCCCTTCCGTGCACATCCCTGTGCCCCCCTCCCCGTCCCCATCCCTCTGTGTCCTTTTCCCCATGTGTCCCCATCACCATGCACTCTCTGCACCACTTCAGCCTCGGTTGGTGGCAGCCCCAGGACATTGTGAATGAAGGGTGGGCACGAAAGCATCGCAGTTCTTTCTGGTTCAGCTCTGGGGGCTCCACGGTGGGGGGGTGGGTGAGGGACCAGGTCCTACTCCTGCCCTAGTGTCCCGTCTGTCCCCCCACTCTCTTCGGGGCCAGGTGCCACCATTGCTGCCACGCTCCAGATCTTGGGTTTGTGCAGCTGCTCCCCCTTCCCAGCACCCGCCCCTGCTGTGGGGCTGCTCCCAGTCCCATCCCGCTGGCTGCTGGGGTTGGGGGGGGGCTGTGGCAGGGTCCCCTCGCTGCCCTCCGTGCCGCGTGCCGCCCAGCCTGCTCGGTTCTCCTTCTTGAGGCGCCGGCGTNAGCTGTTGGGATCACTTACCACGGGTGCCAGGATGCGGAGGTGGGGTGGCAGCAGGTGGTACCCGGGCAGCACGGGGCAGGGCAGCAGGGTGGGTGGGGGGCCCTGCAATGCTCCCCATGGTCCCCCGCAACCCCTCAGCTCCTGGACGGGGCTCCCCTGACCTTGAGGTGCTGCCATGCTGCTGGAGTGCTGCTGGGGGATGCTCCGGGGCTTTATATCGGGGTGGGGTCCGTGGTGGAGGGCGGCTGACCGGCGTATTAGTGCCCTGGCAGCGCCCCTTAAAGCCACAGTGCAGATCTGGGGCAGTGGTGCCCTCCCGATGGGCACTGCCAGGCAGAGAGCAGCCCCACGGGAGTGGGAGCAGCCCCATGGGAGTGGGAGCGGCACTGTGCCAGGTCTTGCACCCCTGAGCCCGTGCATGGAATGGGGGCACTGGGGGCTCAGTGCCACCCCACGAGTGTCCATGGGATGTGGTGCACACGAGGACATCGTGCACAGGGTTGCAGTGCACAGAGCTTTATTGCAGTGCTGGGTCCTGTCAGACTCATTCTCAGCCCTGGAGACCCCAGCGTAGTGTGGGGCAGTTCTCAGTCATCTGAGCTCTCTCTATTGTCCGTGTTAGGAAGCGTTTGAGGCCGCTCTGTCCCAGCTGTGTGCAGGAGGCCGCAGCTGGATCCTTGGCTGCGGAGGGTCAAGGGGAGGGAAGGGTCCCAGGACCCTTTGTGCAGTGCAGATCCGGGGCCCAGAGATGGGGGGCAGGTGGAGGTGGGGTCCCTGTGCCCCCCATCCATCTCCTGCCCACACAACACCCGTCCTGAGCAGGATTATCCCCCAGGTTGTATCTGTCATTAAATACCGACTAATAACGCTCTCAGGATATTAAATATGTAACAAACCCGCTTAGTGCTGGCCAGGGACGTGAAGGGGAAGGTCACTGGAGCTAATGAACCCTGCAGCATCTCTGGGCTCACCCACAGCATCCACCCCAGGCTCCCTGCAGGCAGTGGCAGCCTCCAGCTGAGGTGCCCACCTGGGCCCTGTGGACACCTGCACTGCTGGGAGGGGATGGAGGGGCAGGAGAGCTGGGGGAGGACAGGGGTGGACAGGACCAGACAGCTGGGGGAGCCAGGGCCAGCCTGCAGCCCCATAACCTTGTCCCTGCAGGACTCCACCAGCCGCAGTCAGCACAGAGGATCTGCTTTATTAGATAATGGGGCTGTAATCTAGGAAAGCGGCTGTTAACCCCGTGCAGCACAGCTGGACAGGGAGGGCCACCACCAGCACACAGCTGAGGGACACAGCTGGAGCAGGAGCAGGGCTGGCAGCAGGATGCTGGTACAGGCAGGCAGGCATCACACGGTGCAGAGCAGCCAGTGGGGGCTGAGGCTGGCGGCCACCAACTGCCCCATTGCAGCTGGGCAGGGGGTACGAGCAGGCTGGAGCTGCCTGGGGATGCAGGGCAGCAGCACAGCGAGCACTGCCTGCAGCCCCCACTGCAGTTTGGGCCGGTGTGCTGTACTCATTCCCCATCCCATGAGAGCTGTGCCAGGAGCTGGGCTGAGCCCGGCAGCACCACCATGCTGTGGTGCTGGGTGCTCTCGGTGCCTGGGCAGGTCCAGGCCTCCTTCCCCTCCGGAGATAATCAGTTTAATGCAGAAGCATAGAACTAAAACTCCGAGATTAGCTGTTATAATCACATGTAAATACTTCCAGACAATCCGCTCAGGGAGGGGTAGCGTGTGTAGTTTGGGACAGTGTTACATGGGATTTAGGCTGTTTACCACTCGATTAATTTCATGGTTGGAGCCCACCCTGCCCCCAGCTGTCCTGCAGTCAAGGTGACCGTGATGGCAGAGAGCAGGACAGCAGTGCTGCCCCGGCCCCCAGGCAGCACACGGCCAACTTTCCATCTCTTTTTATTTGTAAGCATATTCAAAGCTTGAGAACGTCAGAATCGAACCCCTCCCATAACAACTTAACACACCGACTCTGCCACAGCATCCGTCCCTCTTCCAAAGAAAAATAGAACATCTTCCACCACCTCTTCCTCTGTCGGGTACCTCCAGTCCAAACCCCTACTGCTGCCCGCCCGCAGGCTGGAGGGAGGGGGGCTGCCCTCAGCCCGGCCCGCGGGAGTGAGGGAGTGGGGGCTGAGGCTGAACACACCTCAGCATCTCACACCACACCACAGGGCTGTGCTCAGCCCCACAGTTCCCCCAGGATCCCTGCACCCGGGCAGATGCTGAGTTTGGCCCACGCAGACACGATTCAGGAAAAGGGATTTCAGACCATCAAGTGCAACAGGCAGAGATGGGCCACGCCAGAGTGCCACCACTGCCCACAGTGTCCCAGTGCTTGGGCTGTGGCACAGCTCTGCTCAGGACGGCCGCTCGTGCCAGGCAGGACTTGCAGGACCCTCGCTGTGCACGGCAGAGCAGCAGCATGCCCTTGCTGGCATGCACTCAGGTACGTCCCTCGTAGCCCCAAAGCAATAAGGCAACCGCTGGCTGGAGAGGCTCCTGCTGGTTGCCGCTGTCCTGCTCAGCACGCATGTCCCTGAGCATCAGCCAGGCCTGTCACCAGTGCTAATCTGCCAGCGTGATGACATCGTAGTGGATTCCCTGCTGCAACTGCTGGATCTGCTCCGCTGTCGCCTCCGTGGTGAACACACTCTGTGCCTGAGCCATGGCAGCATCAGCCACTGCTGCAGAGAAGAGGCATCGGTGACCATGAGGGGCTCAGCAAAGGTCTACCCCCACAGACCACCAGCTGCTCCCCACAGTCACAGGGGCAGGCAGAGCTGGACTGAGGCACCACAGCATCTCAGCAGCCCCTGTACAGGACTGGCCCCCTGCGAACAGTGGGAAGATGGCACTGCCAGAGCATGGCCCTGTCCTACCTGACACTGCTGAGTGTGCAGCTGCTTCCAGCTGAGCCTGGGTGACAAGCTGCTGCTCAGGTGAGACAGGCATGTACTGGATCTGCAGCGAGGAGAGAATAAGGAGAGTTCAGGAAAGCACAGGGCCACTCCTGGCCACGGTTGCTGCAGTGAGTCCCTGCCCCCTTACCTGCGGCTCCTGGAGAAACTGGCTGCCTTGTTCGTACTGGATGTGAGTGATCTGACCATCCTGTACCTGGAGACAAGAGCTGCAGTAAGGCTGTGTTAGGGCCAGGAGGCTTCCCTGCCTCCCAAAGCTGCAGCTCAAACGCAACAAGCCACAGGGATGAGGAGGTGACCCCAACACACGGTACCCTCACTGACCTCACCCACTGTACAAGGGGAACAGCCGACCTGGAGCTTACCTGGATGTGATGTCCTTCTGGGACAACAACGTACTCGTGGGGAAGTAAGTGCTGTACACCATCCTGAGCAATGATGTACTGAACCTGCAAACACAGGGATTCAGATCCATAAAACCAATCACCACCACCCAGACCCTGCTCTGTGTGAGGGCTGGCTTTTGTCTGGCTGCTGCGCACTTCTTTTCCATGCCACTCCTCCCCACATCTCCCCTCTCTCTCTGCTTCAGCCCCATGTGTTCCTGAGACGTGCACAGCACGCCCTCACCTGGTTGTCAGATGTCACTAAGTGCTGCACTGTCTGTCCATCGGCAGTCGTTATCTCCTGGATATACGTTGCCTCCTCCTGTAAGAGAGCCAGGTGCTGCTGCAGTGTGGGCAGGTGTGACTGTGAGCCCACGGGCAGGACAGAGCCAGCGCAGCCCACGGGGAGTGGCAGGGCAGCAGGATGAGGCCAAGCAGTGTGACTCACCTGGCTCGTGATGCTCTGCTCCTGAGCAACAATGATGTGCTCCTGCCCCAGTGCCTGCTGCAGCCGCTCGGGGGCCAGCACTGCCTGCCCGGACTGCAGAGCCGCTGGAAGGGGGACAAAACTGGTGGGGCACTGCCAGGTCAGGCCAGGCCCCCAGCTCTGCTCAACGAAGGTCAGAAGTTAAACCCGACACTCCCAACTCGAAGGAACCTAGAGGTCACCGTGGGTAAAACCCTGACCTCTCCAGCAGACCGTGAACCCTGCTTCCCATCCCAGCCACAAGCTGCTTACAGCAGTACTGCTGACTGAATGCACCCCACCTATTAGGATCCCCTGTTTGGCACAGAACCACTGCAGCCAGTGTCTGTGCAGGACTGCTCCCAGCACCGAGCCCCTGCAGCTGCCAAAAGCAAACTGACACTGCTGTGGTCTCTGCACCCACCAGGCTCTGCTTCACGAGCAACCCTAACCTTCAGCAGGAAGCTCCTGGCCCAGGCCACTTCCAGCCCTTGGAAACCCATGGGAGAGTATCAGAGCAGGGAGAAATCTTACTCTGCAGGGTGGCCAGCGTGTCCTCATCACTGTTCAGTATGATGGTCTGCTGGGCAGCAGCTGCAGGTACCTCAGGCTTCTTTCCTTTTGAGCTGTGCAAACGCTGCATGTGGAACTTGAGGTGTCCGTTACGGTTGAACCTACAGGAGGAACAAGAGTGGGGTGGAGTTTGCCACGGGCAAAACAGGATCTTCTTGTCTTTGCAGACCCACAGGCATCACAGACACATCATCCTAGGACACGGCCTGTCCCAGCTCCTACAAGTTTTCCATTGGCTCACACAAATACCAACTCCCCCCATCCACACAACTTCTCTGAAGACTAAGCTGGGTCTATCAGCAGCAGGAACTGTTTCCAAAAGAGCACAGCCTCTCTAACAGATTGCTCCTGGGGTCAGGGCAGCCAGCTCTTTGCTAATATTGCATGTCCTCTCAAACTCAGAGCTGCACTGGATCTCTAGAAGCATAAACAGCCGATCAGAACTCACCTCTGCCCACAGATCTGGCAGGCAAAGGGCTTCTCATTGGTGTGTGTTAGCATGTGTCTGCTCAGGTCCTTCTTGTTCTTGGAGGCAAAGCTGCAGTGGGTACACTTGTGTGGCCGAAGGCTGGCATGCTGGACCATGTGGCTCTGGGGGCAGAAGGACAAGGGTAGGGTCAGAAAGCCCTGTTTCTCCAAACCATTTATTTCCAGCGTTGTTGCAGAGCACCTACCCGAACCTCTGGCCAGAGGGCTGCAGTGAACGGACAGTCAGGACACTTGAAGGTGCTGGGCCCAATGTGGGCTCTCTTGTGACTTTCCATTTCTGCTCTCCCCGTAAACATGGCTGTGCAAATCTTGCAGGAAAACTTTTTGGCTGTGGAAATCTTGCACGAGAGCTTCTTGGTTGTGGAAACCTTGCACGAGAGCTTCTTGGCCATGCCTTGGAGCGCAGGCCACTTGACTTTGGGGGATGTGACTTCTTGCCCTTCAGAGGTGGGGGACAAAGTTGAGTCCTTCTGGAGCTGCCGTGTGACACACTGCACCAAGGGCCACTTGACAGCAGCTGGCTGTGCCTCCTGGCCCTCTGCTGGCAAAGGGAAGGCAGCATCTCCATTGAGGGGCTAAGAGAAAAACATGGGTCACACCTGCTCACCCTGCTGCCTGGCAAAGAGAGAAAGCTCAGCCTCCTCACCTCCACATGTTGGAACTGGTTCCCTGGGACACTGGATGACATGATGTAGTGATTGTTATGGTCCTTCAGAACCTCTGTCATCACAGCTTCGCTCACGACGACTGCATGTGAAGTCTCTGCAGAGCCCTCCTCCTCACTGCTGGCAGAAGGCAAAGTCAGAGCAGACCTGTCGCACCCCCCCTCCCCGCTCAAGGTCTCCTCTTTGAGGAGAGAGGTGCCTCTGACTCCCCCCTCCTCCCACAAAGCTGACCTGTACAGCGTGCCTGGGGCCTGAATCTCCTCACTGATGGGTGTAATGATGCTGTACTCTGTGTTCCCACCGAAGGGAATAGTGATCTGCTGCAGTTCTGAGCCACCCAGGGCTGCCTCCTCGTAAGCCTCTTGCACCAACGTCTCCCCACGGTCTGCCATGTGCAGTGTTACCAACTTCTGCTGCTGCTGCTCAGAGGAATCCAGCTCTGCCCCTTCCTCCTGTGCCTGCGGTTCACAAGAGGCCTGCACCTCTCCCAAATCATCAGGTTTCACTACTGCCACCTGGGGGGGGAGGTCAAGTGGTCAGAGCAGTCAAGGCTCTGCAGATGCTCCCTCCAAAGGGAACAGGGCTGGGCACTGCACAGACTGCAGAGGGTCTGGAAGCCTCTCCCTGCAGCAGAGGCAGCCACTCCCAGCCCTCCCCACCTGCAGTGAGCCTGCAGCAAGCTCTCGCTGAGTACTCATGTTCAGCAAAAGATCCAGGGCAGTCTGCGTGGCCAGTTCTGCTGACCCGTCCACACCTGGCAGGTCAGAAACAGAGTCAGGGTAAGCACAGCACTCCACCACCTCCTCCTCCTCTCCTCCCTTTCTCTGGGAGCTCACCTTGTTCATAGATGATGGTGGCTCCCTCCAGAGAATCCTGAGAAAGGATGGGGGGCTCCGTGCCAGGCACTGCCTGCACCGCCTGGTAGGTGACAGCGCCGAGAGGGGCCTGTAGGACAGAGAGCTGCAGCGAGCCAGGGGTGAGGAGCAGGGAGGAGCAGGGGCACGGGCAGTGGCACTCACTGGTGGACTGCCCTCTGGTTCAGCTGGGGCCTGCACTTGGCGGTGCTGCTGCTTCAGCTCCTCGATCTGCTGCAGGGTGAAGAAGGGGCGGCGGCGGCAGGGCGGCTCCTCAGGGTGCCTCTGTGCCCACTCCTCAAAGGAGTCTGCGTGGCGGCAGTGCACGTGGAGGCGCAGGTTCTTCTTGTGCTTGGTGGTGAAGTGACAGAACTCGCAGGCAAAGGGCTTCCCTCCTGTGGGACACGGGAGGCAGGAGTCAAAACTGGGTCCCCCCAAGGGGACAGCAGGGAGAGTACACCGGTGAAGCGGTGTTGGAGGGTGTGGGGCAGCAGTTTCTCTCACCTGTGTGCTTGACAGCCATGTGTGAGACCAGGAAGTCCTCCCGGAAGGTGGAGTACTTGCAGAAGCTGCACTTGTAGGGCTTGTCACTCATATGTGACAGCTGGTGGTTCAGCAGGACCTTCTTATCCTCACAGACGTAGTCACAGAACTCACACTTGAACCTGTCAGGACAATGCCATCTGTCACACGCACAGTGGGTGAGTTCTGCCCTCCCTCTGAATGGGAGCCCAGACACTGGTTCTCCCAGCAGATGGCAGCCAGGTCCCTACCTGCGGTTAGCAATGGCCTGGATATGTGTCAGCAGGTGCATCTTGAACGTGTAGCGCTTCTTAAAGGACTTCCCACACTGCAGCACAAAGCAAAGCAGCACTGGTGTCACGTACAGCCCCGCTGCTGCCAGCTCTCCTCCAGGCCCCAGCCTCTCACCTTGTCACACATGTGTGGCTTCTCCGTGCTGTGTGTCTTCATGTGCTGAGTAAGCCTCTTCTGCATGGGGTAGATACGGTTGCATACTGGACATGGGAAGGAGTTCAGCTTTGGGGGCTGGAGGGAGAGCACAAGGATGAGTTCATAGGGGTTGAGGGGAAGTCACCAGTTTCCTTGCCTCTCTCCCTACCACAGGACCTGGACTGCCTTTCCTCAGCTGATCCAGAAACACTAGGCACAAAGAAATCGTGGAAGACACAGACGTGCCTCTTCCCATATAACAATGCCAAGAGACAAGCCAACGGGGAACTCGAACTCACCGGATCAGCTCTCTTTTTCCTGAAAAAGAGAGGAAAAAAATCCCTTTGTCAGCCAAATCCCGAGTTGGAGCTCCCCTGCACACCACAACTACCCATTTTGGAAAGGACCAGAGTTCAGGTGGCAGCTAAGGCTTCACTTCCAGGGCAAGAGAAGTGACATTAATGACGTTTGGTCAGGCTGCAGGACAGTCTTCAGGAACACACCCCACTTACCTATCCCGACTGTGCACTGTGGAGTGTCGGATGACATCCTTCTTGTACACACTGGTGTAATTGCACTCCTCACACTTGTAGGGCTTGCTGCCTACGTGGTTGAACATGTGTTCCTGCAAGTAGAAACAGGTGCCATGAGGCCTGGGGCTATCAGCCAGCCTCTGTGGGCATGGGAACGGGACAGATGCTGCTCACCTTGAGGGAGGACCAGCGTCGGGAGCGGTAGCTGCACTGGAGACACTTGAAGAGCTGTGGGTCGTTGGCCTCGTGTGAGTTGACATGGAAACGCAGATCTTCATGCGTGAGGAAACGCGAGCCACAGATCCGACAAAGGTAGGGCCTCATCAAGGGCTTGGGTGACTTGTAGTAGTACCTGCACACACAGAGCTGGGACTCAGAGGTGTGGTGGCCAACGGGGGCTGGACCGGCCCTGGGCATTAGGCCAGAGGGCCCAGCACTGGCTCGGCACACACCCCTCACCTGCGCCCCATGTACTTGCGGTATTTCTTGCCCAGGAAGCGGCGGGAGGGCCGGCCTCGCCTCCTGGGGACGACATCAGCTTCCTCAGGGCCAGTGTTGGAGGAAGGGTCCTTATTCTCTGAGTCAGACTGGCTGATGCTGGGCTCGGCCATGCTCTCGCTGGTGCCATTCTCCAGCCCAGAGGAACTGGCTGCTTCTGAATTCTGCAGCTCACCGCTGGGTGCGCTCTGGGATGTCACCAGGGGCTCCACCTCCTCTCCTGCTTGACAGGACACAGCACAACACCATTACACACACTCACCATGAGCTCCCTGGAGCTTGCATACCACACTCTGCTCTGACCCACCCTCGGGCATGTCCTGGGGCACGTCCCCCAGGCGTGGAGCCTTGCGGGGTCTCCCTGGGCGTCGCCGTGGCCTCTCCTCGCTGGACGTGGGGACAGAGCGGTTGTTCTTGGGCTGTCGTCCACGGGGCTCATCCTCAGCTGGATTATAGTCACTGTCCTCTGCGGGTAAGTGGCCCAAAACATCAGACAGAAACGAGGGGAAAGACTAAGCGATGTAGAAGTGGTGAGAATGAGCCCTACCTTCAGGGTCATCGATAGCACCGGCATCCATAATATCATCGTCGTCCTCTTCCTCTGCAACCTCTTCCTCTGCAGACTTTGGAGCAGAACCCCCTTTTCGTGGGCGTCCTTTCTTGAAAGTCAAAGCTGAACCCGCTAACACAAAATCCAGAAGAACACCTCTTTACTTGACTGTATGACAGCACAGGTATTCACACTCACACCACTCCTCATCATTTCCCAGAGACAACAGTGGTCCGACCTGAATTCAGATATATTGTTCTCAGTCCTCAGCAGGAGCAGCACCACACACACCTGGCTGGAAATGTCGCTCTTTCATGTGGTTGATCAGCGTTTTCTTGGAGACACTCTTGTACTGACACATCTTGCACTTGAACTGCTGCACCACCACCACTTCCATCATCTCCTCCAGGGTCTCCAGGTCTGGCTGGTCCAGCTCCTCTCCACCATCTGCCTCTCGAACCTGGTCCGGCTGTGTGGGCAACTCCAGTGCTTCTGCCTGCTCTGAAGGGCCTGGCTGGTCAAGGCACGTGGAGGTCGGCCCATCAGCAATAGCTTCTATTGCCAAGCTATTGGCCAGAGCAGAAGTGGACATCTGGGACACAATGGGGGCACCTGAAACACCAACACTGGATCAGCCAGGGATAAATCTTCACCCACACCCAGGTGCGCATAAACCTTGAGCACAGAGCTGAACTTGGCACCCACTCCCACCCTGTGCCCTGGGAGCTTTCTCCCTGTGGCTCATGCTTTCACACAAACCATCCCCTGTAGGCCTTATTCTTCACTACTAAAATGGGAACAAGCTCAGAAACAGAGAAAGTCACTGCTGGAATGCACCAGGTGCACTTTTACCATCATCGGGCCCTTGCAGAATGAGGTACTGAGTAGTCTCTGCTCCCCCATCTTCAGCACTTGTCACAGCTATGCAGCCTGGGGAGGGAAAGGAGAGGAAATGATAGTACCTACCAGGAGCTGGGGCTGAAGTGGCTCTCCTAAGTTCCAATGGGAGTAGGAAAGGGTGCAGGAAGTCTGTCTCAGCTTACAGAGTCTGCATAGAGCTGCTGTGGCCCCGAGGCCAATGCAGCAGCAAGCCAGAGGCTGAGCTACTACTCAGCAAGCAGCTCAGAAAACCTCCAGCTGCTACGGCAAAGCGAGGTGAGAGACCTTGCCAAACAAGGACAAGATCTATGCATGCACAGGTGTACATTTCCCCTTACCTCCCATGTCTTTAGCAGCTCCCTTCCCCAGCCCTACCACTCAACCCACCCCATGCAAGGACAGGGGACAGATCCACCACGGCACACACTCACTCTGGATGATGTCAGGCCCAATGGTGGACTCGATGATTTTGTCGATGGCAGAACCCAGGTCCGAGGAGGTGGATGCAGTGGAGTCTGACACAACCGTGGCTCCATCGCTGATGACGCTGGAGTGCACCAGGACCTGCGGGGACTCTGACACCATGACGGACTGGCTCACCGTGGAGACGCTGGAAACCAAGGTGGACTGGGCGATGGAGGATGAATCAGGCAGGTAAACACGGGGAACAGCATCTGTGCTGGAGCTGCTCTCCGACACCTCCTCCTAAGCCAAAAGAGCAGAGGCAGAAGAGCTGAGCTCAGCGACGCGTGCTGGGCGCTCAGGGAACCACTGCACACCAACGACGGCAGCGCAGCACTGCACGGGACGGGGCCGGGGCTGTGACCGAGCACCGCGACCCGCAGCTCCGCTCCTCGGGCAGCGGCAGCGGAGCGCCCATAGGCAGAGCCGTCCCCGCCCATCCCCGTACCAGGCACACGGCGCTGCGGTCGGAGCTCTGCCCCACGCCGGAGTCGTCCGCCCGGGACGGGAGCGCGGGACCCGCGGCGGCGGCGTCGCTGCTGTCGGCGGACGCAGACACGGCCTCGGAGGTGCCCACGCCGCTCTCGGACGGTTCCTCCCGCGCCGCCTGCGGGGCCGCGTCGCTGCTGCTCGGCACCTCGCTCTCCTCCATGCCCGCCCCGCCTAGGCCCGGCCTGCGCGGGGAGCAAGCCGTCAGCCCCGCGGACCGACGCTCCCCGCTCCCCGCCGCGCCCCGGCGCCGCCGCCATCT
>VXAB01008265.1:19114-38931 GCA_013399175.1 Odontophorus gujanensis | reverse complement strand
TGAGTATCAGATATATCCAGAGACTTTGAGAATGCAAGAGTTAGTTTGAATTGACCTTGTTTTCTTTTACTTCCCACCCTTATCATCTATATCAATCACACACTGTTATTTATTTTTCCTCCTTTCTTTTTATCCCAGTTCATAGAAATTCACACTGCCACTTACTGCTTCAAATTGTTCTGTTCAAACTGCTAGGATTGTTAACAGTTTTGATTTGCTCTATAACTATACCTCTCCACCTTTCTTCTATATAGATTTTACTAATTTCTATTGACATCACAATTATAGGAATCTTCCCCCCAGGATTCAATTCTGCCCAGAAGATCACAACCATCACCATTTAACAACACATTTTTCAACTCTTTTTGCTTTTTCTTATCCTTCTAACATTGTGGATGGACACTTCTCATACATTAAGGCATAAGAAAGGCATTACCCTTTTGATTGTTCATTTTTCATTGCTTTGACAATTATGTCTGATTTATTACTGTGATACTAAAGGTGTCAAAAGACAAGCAGAAATCAAGGGAAATATTAGAATGTTATGTAGATGGCAATATTTTATATATAATACCATCTACAGTTATCTTGTGTACAAAACAATCAATTGAATATACAAACAAGCAAACAAACAAAACACAAGGACTTCTTGTTTTAGAGTTAAATAAACTGCTAACTCCCTCTCATTAGAAATAAAGTTACCTCAACAAAGAAATGTCTTTTAGGGCATATAAAATGTGCTATACTAAGAGAAGCTGTAGGAATATCTCAGCATTTTCAGAGCCAACACATATTTGGGATATTGGATTTCTGGCAGCTATTTCTAAGGATTTTCACCTACAAACTAAAAAGTACAGTTCAGAAATTATGCAGTAAAATTCACTGGCAGCATTACCTGTTACACAGTAGTATAGAGAAACATGGCACTAGCATCTTCTTTCTCAGATATTTCTTAGATAATATTGATGGTGCTCCATGTGTAAGATCTAGCAGGTAAAAAGAAATGAATAAGGTAGAAGCCCAGATTCTGCATGAATAAGTGTTGCTGCTGAGTAAATTTACCCGTAATGACAATTATCTAGCTTTTTTTTTTTCTATAATTATATTTACTGTTTGTTTACATGCTAAAGCTTGCCTCACACCCCATCCCAGTTTATACTCATAGAAGCTCAGAATCATAGAAACACTGAATCATTGAATGGTTTGTATTGGAAGGGGTCTCAAAGATCATACAATTCTAATGCCACTGTCATGGGTAGGATTGTCAACCACTACATCAGACACTAGATCAGGTTGCTCATCTTAGCCTTGAACACCTACAGGGACAGTGTATCCACAACTTCTCAGGTGAATTGCTTTGGCACATTACCACCTTCTCAGTAAAAATTTTCCCCAGACTTTTAATCTAAGTCTCTCCATTTTTAGTTTAAAACTGTTCCTGCTTGTCCTATCACTATCAACCCATATATTAAGCCCAAGGTTTATTTCCTGACTGTTCATAAGCTCACTGCCAGTATTGGAAGGCTGGAATGAGGTTTCCTTAGAGCCTTCTCTTCTTCAAGCTGAACAAGGCCAACTCCCTCAACCTGTCTTCATAGGAGAAGTGCTCCAGCCCTCTGGTCATCCTTGTGGCTCTCCTCTGGACCATTTCCAAAAACTTTACATCTTTCTTGAATTGGAGACCTCAGATCTGGACACAGTACTCCAAGATGGGCCCTTACTAGGGCAGAGTAAAGGGGAAAAATCACCTACCTTGCCCTGCTGGTCACTTTCCTTTTGATGCAGCCTAGTATACTGTTGGCCTTCTGGTTCACAAGAGCACAAAAGGGCATGTGTTAAGTTTTTCATCTAACAGGATCCTCAAGTCCTCAGCAGACTAATCTCAATGAGTTCTTCTGCAGTATCTGGAATTGGACCCAAGTACAACACTTTGCACTTGACACTGTTGAACTTCATTAGGACTATCTAGGCAAAATTTCCATGCCTGTCCAGGTCCTTTCCCTCTGTTGTGTTAATTGCAACACTCAGCTTGGTGTCATCTGCACACTTGCTGAGAATGCACTCAATTCCATCATCTGTCACTGATAAAGATGTTAAGAAGTAGCAGTCCCAGGATGGACCTCTCAGGGATACCACTCGTGACTGGCCTCCACTTAGGCATAAAGCTGTTAATAACAACCTTCTGTCTGTAACACTACAACCAATATCTTATCCTCCAAACAGTACATCTTTTGAACCTGTATTTCTTAAATGTAGAGATAATGTTTTAACTGATTCTACCAAATAATCAAAAGATTATAAGAAAATTCTGTGTTTCATTTGATCACTTCTATGTAATATCTCCAAGCTTTATGTCTTGTATCTATGTATCCTTCATGCCTTTGGTCTAGTTAACATAATTCTAGCCAAATACTTGGAAAAACTGTATTAAAATATATTTTAAATGATGTATCTTCTAAATATTATGTTATTTTTATACCAGAGTAACAATATGGTAACAGTATGTTTTTCTGACCACAGATCTTGCAAGATTCAAATCTCTTTTTGTATGTTTTGTTTAAAAATACTATTACATTCTTTCGGAAAAATGTTACTTCACTCTGTGAAGTGTTACCGAGATTGCAATAAATGTAATAAATTTTATTCATGTAGGTACATGCATGTGAATGTGTACTAGTTAGAAAATGTTCAGATCAGTTTTCCATTATCAGTCAGATGTAGAGGTTGCTTTCTTAATGCTCTGTAGAAATGTGACAGCAACTGTACTTCCCTGATCTACTAATGTAAAAAATGTGCTTGTTTTACTTCAATTTGAATTCCATTATCGATGCAGAAAAAATACAGGTGGAAGAAGAATTAGCACAAGGAAGTTATCAACAAAAAAATGTCTTTAATGACAATCACAGTTCTACCATAAGCATTGCAGGAAGTGTAGGTTCCTGACGATTACAGAAGAGACAGATAGATGAATATTGAAAGGTTTTGATACAGAAATACTCTTTCTTTGTGTGTTTTATTGTCAATGATAGCTTCCTTATATTGTGTTGAAATTCAAAGGCTCCCACTGAAAGAAGAAAAGAAGTGAAAAATTGGAATAAGCAAAAACTATTAGGATTCTAATCATACTGAAGATTCCTGTGGTGCTACAGATGGTGATTTAACAAATAAATAATATGTAGTAAATAATATAACTTCAAATAATTAAAGAATTATTTTAGATTCATACAGTTCTGAATTTAGAATGAAAACTTATGATTCAGGTCTGGAAATCTGAAATAAAAAGAGATAACACACTTTTATTCACCATAATGTAACATAAGATAAAGAGAACATTCTTTCAAGTTGTGCTTGTTGTTTTCCAGAGCTATATATTTCTTATAAAGAATGATATCATATTTGCTACTCTCTGAACTTCATGTAGCAAAGAAGTGTAAAGTAAAAGGCTACCTATAGCCATTAAATATTTTATATCTGAGCATTTAAAACATTCTTGTTTTTACAATATATGTAGTCCTGGCAATTTGATAGCAATCACTTCCGTTTTTTCTACTGTAATCTATTCAATATTTAGTTCAGTTTGAGATGTGCTCAACAAGCTCCTGCCCAAAAGTCTACTAAAGGTGTTTTTGTTTGTTGTTGCTTTGTTTTGCTTTGTTTTGTTTTGGTTTGTTTGTTTTTTTTTTTGTTTGTTTGTTTGTTTTTTGACAGTGGAAACCAAAGCAAAGAATTCATTCAGCTTCTCTGGAATATCAGTGTTTTATCTGAGTTCTACCTTTTAACTCCAGTTGGCTGCTGGATCTGACACTGCCTGACAGAATTTGAGCCCCTGATGAATTGGAAAGATTTATATTATTATTATATCATTCCTATAATGATTCAACTCTTCCTATGGCAAAGTGCCTGATATTCATATCATACTGATTTCATTATTTAAAGGTAGATATTCCTGTTCCATTATTCCTATCTATTCCCTAGATTTTCATCATCCTTATAGATCTACTATCTGGTACCTTTCTTGTCACTATATTTAATAGCACTCATTTTGTTCTTCTTTACATATTTTATTACTTCTGTTTTCTGACTTTTCTTTTAGATGATACCATGGTTTTAAATCTTTCTTGGCAGAAACAATTTTTCATAAGTCATTCTTGTCCTTTACCATGTCATGCAACTTGTAATGGTTTTGAAAGATTTTGAAAGCAAACTTACATTGATATTGTCATTAAGCAGTAGAATCAAGCTCTACAAGTGAAAATTGCATATACTTAGTGGAAATTCAACTCAGTCTCTTGTTCAATAATTTGACAGAAAGCCCCTCTATCATATACCTCTGTGTCTTCTCAATCCCTTCAAAATGTTCACATTTAAAATCTTCAGAAGGCAGAACATGCACTGGTAATGTTACTGGATATATAGTAATCTGAGAGGAGAAACACATGATGTGTCCAACAGTTTATGAAACTTTGAGACATACTATTTGCTTAATTATAAAGGATTGTTGAACAGAAAAATATAGAAAAGGTAAGGTATCTCAGTAACTTATCTGCTGACTTGCTGCCTTTAGGATGAATCTTAAAAAACAAAACAAAACAAAAAAAAACTCTAAGGATATATATAACCAATATTTACTGTTCCTGAACAAAAGTGTAGGTTAATCTGAGAGATACATTGAATTGTGCCCTCAGAGTGTAGGAAAAGCTGTTAAAATTTTCAAAAATAGCATTCAGCTGAATGAAATCATTAGAATATTCTAGTAGTATGGTCTATCATTTTAAGACATCCAGAATCCTTATATGCTTTTCTAATTGCTCATGAATGCTCTTAGTAGTTATTGGTTGAGGAGATAAATAGGTCTATTTAAAAAATAGATATTTAATGGATATTAAAAAAAAATAGTATAAGACAATATAGAAAAATAATAATATAATATATATTATTAAATATTATATTATATACTTAAAAATATTAATATGAGTTTATATTTTTCCAAATAAGTAAATGTCACATTTACCTTTGTAAATAATTACTCACATTTAACCATGCAATTTATTCATAGATGCAACTTATAGCCTCCTTCATCTTTCTTTATCCCTGAAGCACTACTTGTTAATTAAAAGATTCCTTAGCATCAGAAAAAATGTCAGAATTACATAATGTAATGCTCCTGTAATTATATCCTAAGTAGAATTTTTATATTATTTTTCTGAAGAAGGGAAGGAACATATACTAATTTACCTATTTTGACCTAGGGGTTTGCCTGTGTAAGTGGTTTATGGGTTGGTTTGAATCAGATCCATGACAAATGGGGAAGGGGACCCATGGACCCATGCCACAGGAAAGGGGAAATGGGAAAGGGGAAAAAGGAAAGGTTAGGGAGATGGGCCTAAAAACGGAACATCAGCAATGATATGAGGAAGAAGGCTGATTTACTAAATAAGATATCAGAATGCAAAAATAACACAATATAATACAATATAATTGGAATTGAAGCTAATAAATAAAGTGAGAGAGAGAGTGTCCAAAACCAAAGGCCTTACTCTAAAGCTGAAGGCAAGACAGCAGGAAGCACCCACTGCTGTGATGAGCAGCAAAAAAAAGGGTCAGTCTTGGGACTTGCGTGCAGTGTTATCTTTCTCTCTGAGTGGAAAATGGGAACAGAAAGTCTTCTGGGGTATGTAGTTCTTCTCTTCTGAACCAGGTACCCAGAAATTTGGCAGTCCACTGAAATGGAGCCTTAACTCTTTAACTCCCAGTGCCTTACATAATGTTATGATGTGGAATACCGATAACAAAAATCATAAAACCATGGCAGCATGTTTTGAATCTTTAAGAAAATGCCTGGACTAGTAGGTTGTGTTCAACCTTGGCTACAATGACTGTGTGAAAGTGGTATTCAGGATCTGGAGAGAACGTTGCAGGGAAAAAGCAGGACCACAGCCTTGTAGATATCATTCAGTTCAGATATTTGCTTTTAAATGTTAAGGAACATCATCAATGATGAGTGTTCTCCCTTTCCTTACTTCAGCTCCTTTTTTTTAAATATTTTCTCTCCCTGTCTTTCTGAGGAAGGGGAGTGAGAAAATGGTGTGGTGGTGCTCAGCTACATATTTGTATTAAACCACTGCACACAGGCAGAAGCAAGCAGCGCAGTCCTATCTCTAAAGCAGTTCCAAAGAAAAAGGAGGTTGCTTTTCTCACAATGACAGTCATTAACCAAGAAGCTGATCTCAGTTTCAACCAGATAAAATCTTTAATTTAGTCAATGGGATTCACTATGATCATTGATATGGGACATATTCCTGGAGAGAAGAGAGGTTCAGGAGAATTGCTTGATTTTCAAGAATCACCATCTTTAAGCTCAAAAATGATCCATTCAGATGACAAGGAAGTCAAATAAATGGAGCAGAAGGCCTGTGCAGATAAACAGGAGGCTCCTGACTAAAAGTGAAACATAAAAAGAAAGCATACAAGATTTGGAAAAAAAGAAACACCATGACATAGTGTGGTTACTGTGAAGAAGGTTAACTCAAACCCAGTACACTCTTATACTTATCAATTATCCCAGTTCTGTTGGTTCTTTGTGTCATGAACCCCACTTGTGCACATGAATCACTAACCTCTTCTTCCACATTAATAATAGATCTAAGCTCAGCACTGGTACAGTATGTAATTATCAGGGCAACAATGTTGCAAAATGCTTATACACATTGAATTGATACTCTTTTTATGTGTGGTTATTTTTTTATTTCAAGGCAAGTAAATAATGTTTCTTGCTTAGTCTTCTACTTAGTGAATATAAAGGGGCTATGCTGTGGCTATAGGGTCTGCAGTAATTATATGATAAATATGATAGAAGAAGCTTCTACAAATGACATCCTAACTATCATTCAACCAGATGTTAAGTTGAAATTCAGTTTAGTTTTTGAACCATTTAAATCTGTAGGATTTTGGTATATTCTTGATATACTCTTAGGTTGGTAAGTATAGGACCTTAACAAGGGAGAAAGACCAATCTGACAATTACTTTTCTTACTTATTTATTTATTCTGAACCAAACTGTGGGGGGATATCTAAAAACAAACAAACAAACATTTTGAAGATTATTTGTTAAAATATTTCAGAAAGATTGTTCTCTGACAGAAACCATACTGTTTGAGGGTTCACAAGACCCAAGATAGGATGCCTATAATTGGCCGACTGTAAATAGCTTCACTGAAGAGAAAACATTCAAAATATTACTTCAGCAAGTACTTGAAAAGAATTTTCAAAATCCATTTAAAATTCCTATAATTCTCCATTATCTCTGTTCCAACGGTGGTAGCAGAACTATTTGAATTAAATGAAAAAGGTTACCTTTCATGGTGACTGAATGCTCAATTTCACAATTGATCTCTTGCAGAACACATCAAGAAGCAATATAATTGTTCAGTATAGTTTTCCAGATGAAAGGTGATGAGTCACAACACATGAATAGATGATAGAGGCTGTGTTTTGCACTAAACTAAGAACATAAAACAACTAGAAGGCATCCAAAGAAGGACATAAAAATGGGTGAAGTGCCTAGAAGGGAAGACATGTAGAACAGCTGGGGTCACTTGGTTTGTTCAGCCCAGAGCAGAGGAGACTGAGGGGAGGCCTCACAGTGGTCTAGAACTCCTCACAAGAGAAGTGGAGTGGCAGTGCTAATCTCTGCTCTCCGGTGACAGCAAAAGAACCTGAGGGAACAGCATAGAACTGTGTGAGGGAAGGTTCAAGCTGGATAATAAGGAAAGGTTCTTCACCAAGAGGATGGGCAGACACTGGAATTGCATGGCTCCCAGTGGTCATGGCACCAAGCCTGCTCAAATTCACAGCGTGTTTGAACAATGCTCTCAGAAACATGGTATTCATTTTGAGTGGTCCTTTGTGGAGCCAGAAGTTAGACTCAGTGACCCTTGTGGGTCCCTTGCAGCTCAGGATATTCTATGATTCTATGATTCTACATTAGAATTGAAGACATGAACACCTGTACAAAATATGTTATACAGTGGAAAGGAACAAATTCAGACACTTAAAACTGACTACTTGCTAAGGTGAATTATAACTGAATATCAGATTTTTAACAATAAAAATCCATTTTCTTTTATATAAAATTCAATTCTGAAGTACTTATATAATTACATAGAATGAAGAATATTTTATCTCAAAACACAATGCAGATTTTCACATATTCAAACAGCAGTGAACAGCAGATATTTAGATGGATACTTCTATGAATTTTTCACTCTGCATCGTTCAGAGTGACCCTTTTGCTCCCTTTTTCTACTATTATTATTATTATTTATTTATTTATTTATCCTTTTTCCCTTCTATTCTGAAACTCAGAAATTGATAGACAATGTGTTATGGAAAATGAGAGTGCATATTATTCTAGTCATGAATCACAGAATCATAGAATCATAGGGGTTGGAAGGGACCTCAAGAGATCATCAAGTCCAACCCCCCTGCCAAAGCAGGTTCCCTACACCAGGTCGCACAGGTAGGCGTCCAGGCGGGCCTTGAATATCTCCAGAGAAGAAGATTCCACACCCTTTTGGGCAGCCTGTGCCAGTGCTCCGTCACCCTCACCGTAAANAGCCTGTGCCAGTGCTCCGTCACCCTCACCGTAAAGAAGTTCTTGCGCACATTCGTGCAGAACCTCCTGTGCTGCAGTTTCTGTCCATTTCCCCTTGTCCTGTCTCCATACACTGCTCAAAAGAGTCTGGCCTGGCCACTTTGCCCCCCACACCTCAGAAAATGTTGCCCCAAACATCAGAATGTTCCAGCTATCTTTGGATTAGTGAAATAAAGACTTCTACAAACATGTGAAGGTGAAGAAAAAACGTTCCTGCCACACAATCTACAACTTTTATTTTATACTTTCACAAACTATGATATCAATACAATTGTTTAGATTAGGATATGTATAATTCTGAGTAGCTTTGAGTCTAAAGTACAAAAAAAAAATCTTTCCTCCAAATTATCATTAACTATGATTTGTAACTGTATGACAAATTATTATATCAGTTTTACTAAATTTTATAGGGAAAAGAATCACCTGACAGAGGCTAATATTTAATACTACTATACATTTTTTTAAGTTCTTACGTTGTCATGTATTCAAGTAGTGCAACAGTCATAATAGGCTCCCTAGCCTATTTTCATTTCATATACAACAGTGCAATTGATCATAGAATAATGCTTATCTGATGCATTTCATTCCTGTTTAGCTTATACCTGTGCTGACTCACAAAACACATTTCTGAGAGCAAAAATGAAGGATATATATTTTAAAAACCCATATCTCATGACACTAAAAACACACTGAATTTAATTGGATGAATATATTGTTTTCTGTATCACATAGATTTGTATTACCAAGTAGGTGATTTCTCACTGAGGAAAGGTATTCATTTTCAGTTGTATGCATTAGCAAAGGTTTACCACTTTGATAATCAAAATCCTCAAAATACACACAAACAAAAAAAGCATTTATAGCAGGAAAAAAAATGTGGTTTGACCCAGTAGTCAGCTAAATGCCACACAATCATTTGCTTACTCCTTCATCCCACAAGGATTGGGGAGAGAACTGAGAAAAAACAACAACGAACCAGATTAGAACTCATGGGTTGAGTTAAAAAACAATTTACTAAGACAGAAAAGGAAAAGGAAAATAATATTAACGATAATATATTTACAAACAAGTTATGAACAACACACTCACCGCCCTTCAACCTATGTCCAACCAGTCCCCAAATAAACATTTACCCCCCTGCACCACTTTCCACAGTTTTTAAATCTTTTTTACACAGTGTCATATAGTATGGATTATCCCTTCCAACACTTCAGGTCAGCTCCTTGGTTCTGTTGCCTCCCAGCTCCTTGTGTCCCTTTAGCCCCCATCACTGTCAGAACAATACAAGAAGTTGAAATACTTTTGGCTCTGTGCAGCACTGCTCAGCAATAGCTAAAACGTTGTTCTATCAATGTTGTTTTTCTCCCAGAGCCAAAACATAACATCATATCAGACAATGCAAAGAAAATAAACTCTGTCCCAGTTGAAACCAAGACACCTTCCTAATATTAACATTTTTTTGGACGTTCAGGACTATTTCTAATTTATACTACCTCTCATGATAAGATTTTTCTGTTGTGTTTATTAGAAGTACTAGTGAAGGATAGATGAGTGGGCAGTGAGATGGACTGTAACTGGCTGACAGGCAGAGCTCAGCAGGTTGTGATCAGCAGTGTTATCTAGTTGAAGGTCCGTAGCTAGCAGTGTTCCTTTGGGGTCAGTACTGGGTCTGGTCTTGTTCAGCATCTTCATCAATGACCTGAATGAAGGGACAGAACATACTATCAGCAAGTTTGATGGTATAAAGTTGGGAGGCATATCTGACACTCCAGAAGGCTGTGTTGCCATTAAACAAGACCTGGGCAGGCTGGAGAGTTGGGTAGAATGGAACCTGTTGAGGTTTAACAAAAGCAAATGTAGAGCCTTGCACCTGGGGAGAAATAACCACATACATCAGTACAAGTTAGGGGATGACTTGCTGGAGAGAAACTCTGCAGAGAGGTACCTGGGTGTTCTAATGGATAACAGTCTGACCATGAGCCAGCAGTGTGCTCTTTTGGCTATAAGGTCAATGGTATCCTGGAGTGCATTAAGAAGAGTGTAGCCAGCAGGTGACTGAGCACTAGAACAGGGATGATCTTCCAACTCTACTCTGCCCTGGGGATGTTCTGAGCTCCTCAGTTCAAAAAAGACAGGGATCTCCTAGAAAGAGTCAAGCAGAGAGCTACAAAGATAATTAGGGACCTGGAGCATCTCCCATATGAGGAAAGGCTGAGGCACACGAGACTCTTCAGTCTGTAGGAGAGAAGACTGAGAGGGAATCTCATAACTGTTTATAAATATCTAAAGTGCAGTAGTCAAGTCAGTGGGGGTGGACACTTTTTGTTGGTGTGCAACAGTAGGACAAAGGGCAATAGGCATAAACTGGAACACAGGATGTTCCGTACTAACACAGTGAATAACTTGTTCACTCTCAAGGTGACAAAGCACCAAAAAAAGCTGCCCACAGAGGTTGTGAAGTCTCCTATGAAAATATTCAAGACTTGTCCGGATGCCTAGCTGTGCAACCTATTGTAAGGTACATGGGAAATTGGACTATATGATCTCGTGAGATCCCTTCCAACCACTGCAATTTTGTGATTCTTTGATTCTGTGACTCTAGAATCACAGAATGAATGGGATAGGAAGGGATCTATGAAGGCCATTTGGTCCCTGCTGAAGCAAAGATATTTAGAACAGGTTCCCAGGACTACATTTGGTCAACTTTTGAAGATCGCTAAAGAGGAATGCTGTACAGCTTCTCTGGATAAACTGTTCTAGTGCTCAGTCACCTGCACAGAAATGAAGTGCTTCCTGGAGTTCAGATGGAATTTCCATAGTTTGATTTTGTACCCATTACCTGTTGTTCTGACACTGGGTACCACTGAAAAGAATCTGGCTATGTCCTGTGCATCCTCCTTTCAATTGTATACTTACGTACATTCATTCCTTTGGAGCCCTCTCTGTTAGGCTGAACAGTCCCAGCTCTTTCAGTTCCTCGTCACAGGAGAGATGGTCCAGCCTGTCATCATTTTTATTACCCTTTATTAGACTCAGTCCAGTATGTCCATGTTTCTCTTTAACTGGAGAGTCTGGTACCAGACCAGGTACAACCTCGTCTTTGTGGCAAGCGTTCATGGCTGACTCTTGACACCAACTTGGTTTCAATCAGGATCCTTAGGTCTTTTTCTGCAAGGCTGCTCTCCTAAATCCAAATCTGGATGTCACTCAACATGTGCATGGCATTCCTCCTCAGATGCAGGTCTTTGCAATTCTTGTGAAACTATACTCAAGATGTTCTTCTCCGTGACCTTTCTCAGCACCAAAGTCAGACTGACAGGCCTGAAATTCCACAGATCCTCCTTACAGCTTTTCTCAAAGGTGGGCATTGCATTTGCTAGCCTTCAGTCAACTTAGGGCATTTGTGTTAAAATATGCATGTACATTAAATCTCAAATTAGTAGTATTTTCAGCTAATGTATATCCTTGTGATTCTATTCATAACTAGAAAAATCTATGTTAAAGATTATGATAAATCTAGAAAATAACTGCAATGATATAATCAATCATAGTTGAATATTGAAATGCCTTCTTGATTGCTCAGTAAAACAATGCCGTACTCTAGAGGGTGCTCGTTAAATTTGCTCTTAATTTTTTAAAATGGTAATTATATTTTGTATACATGTTGTTTCAGCCCTCATAATATAAATTGGCATTAATTATTGAGTTGTGTTTTGTGTTATTTAGAGTTTCCTAGTAAAACATTTCATATTCTGTACTGATATTATTAAAATGCAAATACCATATTCCCTTCAAATAAAGGAAAATTTTTACATTAATAAAAGGAAGTTTGGTGTATCATCTATACTCACCAGTAATGGATAATAAACTACAAATGACATTGCAGCAATTGACTTATCAAGTAATTCATATTCCACATTAATTTACTGCCTCATATACTATTGCTGATATGCATATACTTATGTCCAAGTGCACACACACACACACACACACACACACACACAAGCACTGTATTTTTTGTATTTATTTTACTTTTTTTTTTTCTTTTCTTTTTTTTTCTTTTTTTCTTTTTTACAGAACTGGTATCTGAAATGTCGCTATCTAGCTTTTACTCATTGTGTGGAGATTTAGTTTCAGAACTTTGATGCTTAGTGATACTAACAAATGTTAGGACTGAACTACAGACCTCAGGAGGTAAAATCATGTATCATTACAGGATGAAAACAGATTTTTCTTGAGGTAAACCTATAATCAACTCACAGACTCCACTGACTGATTACAGGAAAGTGTCCAGTGGACTATATTTAAAGATGAAGTTTAGGATTACTAATATAGTAAAAACTACACATTAGCTCCAAACATAGTTTCAAAATTTTGAAATGAAAAAGGTAAAATTATCTATCATTTTAGTTTTCAATAAAAGTACTTTAGACTCAATTAATAAAAACCATTTCAGAACTCTTGACAGATCGCATGCAGTGTAATATGTAGATTCTTGTATATTCCTAAATTTTGTATCCTTGTCGGGGCAGAGTTTTGTTCATTAGAAAGGTGTATTCCGTAGAAATAGGTTCATTTATATACAGCAAATTCCTAGCTATGTTCTCTTATAATAGAATCAATACTCACTATAGTGTACAAGAAGCAGATACTGCCTGCAGAATAGGATCTTCAACATCCCCAAGGAAAGGGTACAATGAAACAACTCTCTCTGGTATGTACAAGCAAAATCTAGTCAATATACTGACAAAGTTGAGTTAATGCTATAGAATGAAGAAGAAGTTAAGTAGTGCAATGATTATATATTTCAAACTATACATTATTTTAGATTAAAAAATAAATATCACAGGTTAGAGAAGTCTTTTCTACAAAGGAGAAAAGGGAACTACTGAGACTTGATGAAAGATGATTCTTATGTTTGCCTACCAGAAATTAAACAAATTGGGTCAAAGAGTGGATAGATTGTGAAGAGCTGTTTCTGAGGAACAGCCACAATAAGGTCGAGAGCTTGTGGGTAAAAATTAAGGATCGGTTCAGTAAAGGGCATCTGGTTGTTGGCGTCTGCTGCAGGCCACCTGATCAAGGGGAGCCTGTTGATGAGGCCTTTTTGCTCCAGCTGCAGGAGGTGTTCTGCGCATGTGCTTTTGTCCTGATGGGGGATTTCAGCCACCTGGATATTTGCTGGGATAGGAGCATGGCGGGTGGCAGACAATCCAGGAGATTCCTGGAGTCTGTTGAGGACAACTTCCTGGTCCAGATAATAGGTGGACTGAGCCGAGGTGAAGCCCTACTGGACCTGGTCCTCACAAATGTGAAGGAGAGCATTAGAGAGGTTAAGATTGGAGGCAGCCTGGGCTGTAGTGACCGTGCCTTGGTGGAGTTTGTGATCAGGAGGAATGAAGGCCTGGCATAAAGCAGAGCTAGGATCCTGTGCTTCAGGAGAGAAAATTCTGGCTGCCCAAGAAACTGCTGAGTGGGATTCCCTGGGAAACTGTCCCTAAGGGCATGGTTGCAGAACAGAGCTGGCAGCTCTTTAAGGACACACTTTTGAGAGCGCAACGGCTCTCCATACCCCAGCAGAAGTCAAGCAAGAGAGGCAGGTTGTGAGAGGACCTGCAGCTTAACCTGAGGGAAAAGAGCGAAATGTACAGGAAGTGGAAGCAGTGTGGTGTAACCTGAGGGGAATACAGGGCTGTTGTCTGTGTGTGTAGAGAGAGGATTAGGAAAGCCAAGGCACAGATGGAGCTGAACTTGGCGAGGGATGTGAAAGATTACAAGGGGTTCTGCGGGTACATAGGCAGGAGGAAACAGGCTAAGGTGAGTGTTCCTCCCCTGATGAAAGGTAACAGAGAACTGGCTTCCTCAGACATAGAAAAAGCTGAGGTACTCAATGGGTGCTTTTCCTCAGTCTTCATAAGTGGTCAGACTTCTCATGTCTGCCAGGACCCTGAGCCTCTAGGTGAGGGTGTGTGGAGTGGTTTCTGTCCCACTGTAATGGTGGAACAAGTCCGAGTCCTCCTCATGAAATTAGACATGTATAGGTCCATGGGACCGGATGACATTCATCCTAGGGTTCTGAAGAAGATGTCTGATGTGGTTGCTGAGCCGCTCTCCATCATATATCCACCATACCTTCCAGTACAGGAAGGACGTGGAGCTCTTGGAGTGGGTCCAGAGGAGGGCCACTAAGATGATCAGAGGGCTGAAGCACCATTCCTATGAGGAAAGGTTGATGGAATGGAGCTTGTTCAGCTCAGAGAAGAGAAGGCTCTGGGGAGACCTCATTGTGGTCTTCCAGTACTTGAAGGGAGCGTATAAACAGGAAGGAGAATGCCTGTTTACGAGGGTGAATAGTGACAAAACAAGGGGGAATGATTTTAAACTAAGACAGGGGAGGTTTAAGCTAGAGATTAGGGGGAAGTTTTCCACACAGAGGTTGATGACATGATGGAACAGGTTGCCCAGGGAGATCATGGATGCCCCATCCCTGGAGGCATTCAGGATCAGACTGGATATGGAGCTGGGCAGCCTGTTCTAGTGGTTGGCAGCCCTGCACATGGCACAGGGGTTGAAATTAGATGGTCCCTTTCAACCCAGACCATTCTATGATATGATTCTATGATTCTCTAGGTAATATCTACAGTACCAACAAAACTGAAAAACAGTCTGGGTGAATACACAGAATTTTATGTTCTTCAGAACTTTTAAGACAGGCTCTGACATGGTGTTGTGCCTTTCAACTACTACTCTCTGAGCAACAACTAAACACAGCCTAGAAGTGTGCTTGAACTAATGAGTGATTCCTATGGACAATAAGAGCAAGGTAATTCTGCTGTTGGAGGAAAGGAGAGATTAGTAATAAGCATGTAAGGTGTGTTGTAGCACTTATTTTCAGAGCCCAGAGTGATCCTTAGATTGTTCTATTTGCTAGTGTAGACAACCGATAAAAGTTCAGTACTTCTAAACAATAAGTATCTATTAGAAATTCAGTGTTTTTAATTCTTTTCCTGGTAAGCTCTAGCATAGTCTTCATCTGAAACTATTACTTTACCATAATAGTTTTGAAAGATTATACCATTTATAAACTGTCTATTCAGCTTGTTGCTGGTTAGCAGTGAAGAAGCAAGAGAGAAAATTTTCTGCCATAAATTTCTTTTCAGTTTTGCTACAATGTTCAGATACAACTTTTTCAGATAAGAACTCAGCAGATAACAGGATCTTCAGTGGGTAAAACTGCCCATCTCTGAAACAAGGTGTCACAAGGCTTTTTGTCTTTCATTTCACAGTCATTTATAAGCAGCTTGAGATAGTAAGAAATTGAGATCATTTAACTTAATACTTTCCACGTACATATAAGGTCATCCAGTCATGTTCTTCTACATTTGAAATTATTCAGTCTTCAGGCAGTTTCTATGATGTTTAACTGTTCCAGTAATTTTAAACAAAATAAAAAGGTTAAAAATTTTAAATCAACAGTATTAATGTTAACAAACAAAAAAATTTAGAGTTTTTTTTTTTTCTCTTCCACTTTAAGAGAAATAAGAAATTTCTGCTATTTTATGCAGTGTTATTATGATGCTTTTATAATCTCTCACTTAAGTATTATTACCTATATTTAATTTAGCATTGCAGAAAATATTTAAGGGCAAATAATTTGCTTTATTTAAAGACAATAACAAATTGTGGTATTTTTTAATTAAGGTCATATGATGCCAAAAGAACAGTTATATATAATATAGAACATATATATAATAGCTATTGGTACATAATTATTTTTAATTATGTAACTAACAGCTAAAATATTGCTGGAGTGCTTTCTCTCTTATATCTAAAGAATAATTATAAGTTTATGTTTTCAGGACACTTACTGTAACATTGAAATATTTTAGTGTTTAAAACAATTGACTCCAGACTTTTCCTTCTATTACGTCTATTTTTTAGTTTATTTTTTACATAGGAAATAACCTTACTGACCCTATACAGCATATGTAACTAAAACAGAATCAGCATTAAAAGTTGCCTTCTAAATGGAAACCTCTGTCACCACCACACACAGGTACAGATTTATTTACATTCTCTTAGGACATCTGTAATAGAGATGTCAATACTTGAGAACATTCTCTTGAGCCAATATACTCTCTTTTAACAACTGGAGAAAAAAATGGTACAGCTTGGGAGTGATTATTGGATCAATTTTAGACATACCGTAGGATAAATCTTTACTTAGATCTGCTGATTTCTCTGTTGAGAGGTCAAATGACTGGTTTTTGATATATATATCACCTTTACAGACACTTGAAATTGGTACTGTCTGTTTACAGGTGTCATTTGCTCATTTTGTTACTCTACCATTAAGAAAAAAAAAATGTTTCAGAATGACTTTTTTCTACACAGCCCTCACACTTACCATGATGATAGAATAACAATAGGATAATAATAGCTTTATTCTACTGGAAAGTGTGATCGTCCATAAATAACGTAAGCTCTTGCTGCAAACTTTTGTGTCCCTGATTGTGACAAATTTAGACTTTTCCACCCATTAACATATTTCTGCACCATCTTTTGACTTGAAAGACTGCACTGGAAAAAGTAGACTTAACCATGTATTTATTTTCCTGGAATTAAGATATGGACACCTACTTTATTTAAGGATATAACTAAAAGTCAAATAAGCAGTACTGCAATGGAGGATGAATGTTTCAGTATTTAAAACTGTTTTACAGATTCCTGTCTGATAGTCAAATGTGTTTGTGTAACTGAAATATCATGATAAATCATCATTTTTGCACCTCACGTGCACATTTTACTGCTGTTGTTCTAACAAATAATAGTGACACATATTACCTAATATATTGATGTCCAACCTTTTGGCCTGCCATGTCCTCACTGAGTGAAGAGAATTTGTCTTGGACCCCCTATAAAATAAATAGTTTAAGTACGTAACAAAGCTTTTAAAATATATTTTTATTAAAATTTAACTAAAAAGAGAGCAACAAAAACATAGAAGTAGTAAGCTGGACATACATGACCTAATAAAAGAATATAATCATATGAAGTAAATTAATTTGTACCATGATACCTTTCTGTAAGAAAGAAAGCAGGACATAGGATCATATAGGAACAGTTAAAAGTTTTTCCATTAAAGCATTCTCTTTGTCCTCTTATGGAGTATGTCATGTTACCAATTTAACCTCACTTGATTTAGCTGCTGGTTTTAATTTTGTTTAGAAATTAACTCTATTAACTGGCAAAAGAAAATACTGAACCATTATTTTTCTAGTATAAAATCTTACCCAAAAATTTCTCTGTGCAGCAATATCATTTTCACAGAACAATGCAAATTTAATGAAGTCTCACTAAACTGAAGCTATACTAACTTCACTAAATATTCTAAAAATAGTAAGAAAAAATTTACGGTTATTCTATTTTTTACAGCTCTCAATATACAGTTATAAAAGAGCTCTACATTACTACAATATAAAACGTTATTTTGAAATGTACATTTATTTCAAAGTTCAGACTGAACTGTTGATCCTTGTGCATCTCAGCTATGAAAAGCCTGTGATTTATTTATAATAGCCAAAGAACTGTAATGTTGCTTGCCTGTATGTTATTTATAGGCCATTAAAGTAACTCAGTGAAAAAGCAAAAGAAATTGAAATTATCACAGGGGGAGATATTACTGTGTTCAGTAATGCAAGCTTACTGCCATCAGGAGACATGTAAGGACATAGATAATCAGATTTCACAAGTTTCAGTGCTCTCGGAACAAAATGTTCACTGTTTTTAGAGTGCTGCATATGGCTTTGGAACTAAATGTCTTTTGTACCTATACACTTAATAATATTAAATTACAGTTCCAGATGAGTTCCCTGAACTGTCACTATTTATTATATTGCTTTAATAACAAACTAAGTTAAAACTTTGCTTTGATGGGTTTCCAAATGCAATGCAAAATTCATGCTCCTGTGTGCTTAGTATAAGGGTATTAAAGCATATGCCAAAATAAAAGAAGTAATATAATCTGATTTACAGATAAGTAAGTTTGAAGTTACCAGTGTGCTGAATTATTTGTAGGAGTCTCTCACAGTTTTTAACTACGGCACAAATTTGAACTATAGAACAGATCTTGGCTGTTGATATTGACACAGTACATTCATAGATTGATTACTGTTTGACAGAGGGATAGTAAAGTGATTGATGGAAAAAATTTACTAAGAAAAAACACGTAAAAAATTTTAAATAAAGAATGGTTAAAAATATAAAAGTGAAGGAAATCAGAAATTGAAGTGAAAATCCGGAAAGCACTCAGATATTTCCTTTAAGATTAAGATATGTACATAGGCCTATCTGAAATTAATTCATCCTATTTATTGATATAGAAGAGACTCAAAAAGCATGATGTCATGGTTTGGTTGACGTTACCACAACTGACAGTGACCTTTGTGGCTTCTTTTCCTTCCCTCTCCCCTTTTTCAAGATGAAGGAATGGAAATGATTTAAGATAAAGATAGATAACTAATTTAATACAAATCATAAAAGAATGTGAGATAATATGATGTAAAAGAACATTATGAGTAACAAATGGGAGAGAAAGGGTTTCCAACCATGCTGTTCACCATGCTACCTGAAAACAGAAGAGACCATTCTCTCCTGTCACTGTGTCTTCTACTTCTTTTAGCCAGAATAACATGGGGATTACTGGAGACTACTGGGTATTGTAGCCTTAGAGGTGTGTCTTGAAATTTTTCTTCGATGGGGAATTCACCTCACTTCTCAGCCTTTTAGCTCGGATCATGTGTAGCATCTGTTCAGTGATTCACATGCTGCCACTCCATGGACTGCAGTTTTACTCTAGCTTGTAGTGGTGACATCATGTCCTGTCATCAGTAATGATGCAGTCCAGGAAACTGCCACCTTCAGCCTCAGTTACTTCAATTGGTCTTGGCAAAGTTGTATACTGTGCTCTTTCTATTCCTGTGTGAGTATCCATGGGACCCACCTGGTACAAACTTTGTAATATTCCAACATTGTCACGAGTATTTCCAATGCACTGAATATTTATGTCCCTACACATTGACTGATACTTAAATTTTGAATGTCAGGGTTTGAAAGCACAGATGCTGCTTCCTTTATGAACTACAAGATGTTTTTGAGTCATTGT
>VXAB01008264.1:97439-115014 GCA_013399175.1 Odontophorus gujanensis | reverse complement strand
AAAAAAAAAAAAAGGAGGAGGAGGGGAGGGAAGACCGTTCTGCTTATTATTCCTGGGAGGGAACTTAGATAAATGAAACAATAAAGCTTGAAGCTACCTCACAGTGATGTGTGCTCTTCCCCCACCCCGTCAGCTCTAAGCACAAACTGTTACCTGAGGTTGTGTGTACAGAGGACCATTTATTGTGACCTAATTCTGTTTAGCTTCAGCATCTTTTCCAGTGTACGTCCCACAAACGTGGCCGTCGTTTCCTTCTTAACCCTGATCAAGCACTCTTCTATTCTCCTGGTGATGTCATTTTTGAATAATCAACGTTTTGGGGTTGTAGTTTTTTTTATTTGCCCTACTTTCAGTCCAGGTTAGTAATATGCCAAATAGTGAGATTGAGGAACTACCTCAAGAACTCTTTCCTTGCAATTTGTTTTTGGGCGGGTGGAGTAGAGCTCAAGGATGTGAATAGAAGTGGCAGTTCAAGGATAGGAGATGAAAGCTGTTGATAGAACAGCTCTTTTGCTGAGCACTGAAAACTGACTTGAATGCACAAAACCAAAAAGCGAACGGAAAGGAACACCAAAAATTGCCCCCACCTTGAAAGCTTAGAAGCAGTTTGACTTCTGTTGGCGTGTCCGAGATTTTGGTTGGCAGTCAGGAAATTCTCTGCCTGCGTTTTACATTGGCTCAGTTCAGGTTCAAAATCTTATTACATTCCTGACCAAAATGTATGAGCTTCCCTATGCTAATTGCTTGTACAGATTGCAATGGGTGAGATGTTTTGTTGCACCTTTTTTCCCTCTTCCTTTCTTCACCCGATCTGTTCTCATGTATGTCTCCAGTGGCCTGCTTTCACTTCTCAGATCCTTCTCTCTCATTTCTGCCTCTCCTGTATCTCTTCGTGGGCGCACTTGTTTGCACTGTCTCCATCTGTGTGCTTTCTTTCTCTCCATTCCTTATATGTTCCTCACAGAACACAGGACCAGCAGCTCTTCTGAACCCACCCAGGATCATCTGCTTCAATTAACACATCACTGCATAGGTGTTCTTTGCAGCTTCAGGGATGTAATGGCCTTTATACATAAGGGAAATAGTGGCCTCTGTTCTTGGTGGAAACAATGGAAGTAGCAGTTAATTTGAGAGGAGGTGGTTGGCTTTTGGCATTTCAGTCTTCAGAAGCATGAGAAATAAGTAGGAAAACAGTGTTAGTTGTGAACACAGCACAGATACGTGTATTGAGGAGAAGTTCTTTTCCACTTTAAGTTATTTAATTGACTAATTAAGGTGTTCTGTCAGCAGTGTTTGAGGAAGAACATGGTAGCTGCAGTCTTCCAGTGCATCGTTTGAGCAGAACGATGTTTCCAGGCTCAGCCATGAGCTTGAGACTTATGAGCTATGCTGAAGTCGTTTAAAATTTGCTCTTATTGCTTAGCAGTGATTTTTCCATCTTTATGTCAGTAAATGTTATCCTCTCTGCCCATTTGGAGGCTAAACTTGGTCCGTATGGATGCTGGAAGTTCAGAAGCTGCTTACTGAGGTGAACTGGGCTCATCTGATGTGTGGTGCTCAGTCTGTCCCAAATAGGAGGAGTTTTGTGAATATTTTCAGTGGTTGGAGCTCGAGGAAATGTAAGAGGTGAATACAGCTGCAAAGACAAAAATGCAAAGGCTGGGATATAGTAGAAATCAAAACATGTGGGAAAGAAGAGAAGGGTGAATGGTGGAGGCTTCCAACACAGTCTTATTTTCTCTTTCATTGAAGAATGTGACATTAGAGTACCGAATAAATAAGTATTTACTACTTAACGACCATATGTTCACTCTGATCTCTGTAAACCTGTTGACACTGGTGGGGATCAGCTGTTGTGTGGGGAGCATATATTGGTCTGAATTGATGACAGCATTTTGCAGCATTTGGGACTCATCCCTGAATGAGTCTTTTCAAGGGGGTATGGATTAATTTGGGGATGGGATAAAACTGCAGTGTTGGAGATGACTGCCTGGGATGAGTGTGGCCATATGCTCCCTGCATTCTAGCACGTTTTTGTTGATTGAAGTGTATCCTCTCAGTTGAAACAAGAGCTGTAAAGGCTTTGGGATTTGTTTATTGATGCATGTTTAGCTTTGTAAAGGTGAGAGGAAAAAGGATTTGAAGTGGGAGTGAAGTAATCTTGGAAGGCTGATCTTTGGCATGGTTGGCTGGAACTTTTTTCCCCAGTTGAAACCTCTTTTCTTAGCAGTTTCCTTTCTCTGTTCTAATTTGTTACTGAGATGATAAATAGTGGTTGTCAGAGCCAGCGTGCTCTTTGCTTTGGCTGATGAAGACGGGCCTGCTCACTGCTAAGGAACTGGTTTACTAAGAATGGCTTCAGTGTGTTTTTAATGAACCTCATCAGGGATTTTTTAGGGAAGTCTGCATAAAGCTGCCCACCAGCTCCTCCATGGCAGAGACCTTACTGTGCCTTTTTGGAGCTCTTGGCCCCACTGGGGCTTTTGATTCCTCCCCATCAGACAGGGAAGTACCAGCAGAGCATTAGGAAAGACACAAGAGGCAGTTCTTGTCTCAAACACAGTTATGCCTATGCCTTGTTGGCATACACTTGTCCTATGCTGTCGTTCAGTCCTTCATGAGGTGTTTTCTCAGTTGTGTCCTCTAAATCACAGGATATATGTGTTTTGAATATTGCTATAAACATGGAGAGCTCGTGTCTGACTTCTGGAGAGCCCCAGGAGCCGATGCTGGGAGCTCTGCAGTCCCACTCAGTGCTGCTGGCCAGCTGTAGCCCTGCAGCTGAACCTGAACAATAAATGTCAGGAGCTCAGCAGGTTAAATAATAAAGCTTCTGGAAACACCGTTGGCTAATGATACTGGATCATCTGGGAATTTTTGGACTGAAACTGTTAGTATGTTATTTCTATTTTTAAGTCCTTTGTGTTCCTTCCTGTAACGAGGGCCGCTGCAAGTGGCTTCTGGTGCTTGAATCAATACAAACTGGGTACAACAAACGTGGTGCTGTTTTTCTAGTACTCCTCCCCACCCCATTTCAGCAGTCCTGTTTCTTCTTTCTTGGCAGCGTTGTCTCCAGATCCCTGTCTTGCAGTGGCAAACACTTTAATCTGAAGGCTGTAGGAGGGTGTAACTTCAGCTTCAGTTACGTTTTTGCATCCTAGTGAGATAGGTCAGTTCTTTACCTTCACGTTACTCTGATGTAAGGCAGGCTGTTTGAATGCAGGGTGGACAAAATGTATTAAGACACTGCCTCCCCACTTCATTGGAAGAGATAAAGGGCTTCCAGTGTTTACACAGTGCAGTACATGTGATGTAGGCTTTTTCAATTGGCAAAAAGCAAGGGATGTGAGAAAAGCAGAGAAATCAGTTTGAATCTTCCAGAGAGATTCAGAATGAAAACATATATGTTTTCCCCCTTTCTGCAACAGTTACAGAAGTATTATATAAAAGCATGCACAAATGGTCCTGTCTTTCAAGTAGGAACTCAGTGAGAACACTGTGTTTGAGTGCATGTGGCAGGAGGGGTGAAACCAAAGAGCAACTGAAGCTAAGGATGAGCTGTGTTAGCTGGAGAAGTGCTCCTAAGGAAGGTGCTGGAAGGAACAGATCCCAACAGATTGCTGCGTTCCTGGGCAGGGTCTGTGCAGCTCTGAGGACAGAAGGGTACGTTTCACTCCTCACTGTTTGCTTGCTGTTTTGGAAGTTGTGCAGGGAGTAAAACTGGACATTGTCCATGCTGTAAGTGCAAGCATTTGTTAACTCACGTTTTTGAGGTCTGTTCTGTATGACCTGACCTACCAACCCCACAGTGCTTTGTGTGCTGCTGAGCAGTGAGTCCTTTTTTTTACTTGTTTCTGTCCTAAATCCATACTCATTATCTGCATCCATCCTTCCCTCTGCCCTGGCTGAAAGACCTGTGCTGTGTCTGTAGCTGCTGGTGCTTGGTGCATCGCTGTGTCTGGATCTGTTGGAGAGGAGGCAGGCAGTGTCTGACAAGGGAGCACTGTGGAGCAGCAGCCAGCATCCTATCGTGGGTTTGTGAGAGATGCTGGAGAGCTTCTATCTGAGCAGAGACTATTCTCCTAACGTTCAGAGAAAGCTAAAGGCTTCAAATGCAAGCTGCTGCAAAATGCTTTTTAGTTATTTTGATAAACTCCAAAGAATTTCAACAGAGATCAGACTGCCTCTTGAGCTTGTGAGCAGGGTGTAACATAAGGCTGCTCACTTTAAAAGCATATATTGCCCTACTTGTTTTTAGTGCCCTGCATGCAGCAGGACACAGGGCAGCCCAGGGGTTGGGCTGGGTGGGCGTGGAAACAAGGCTCAACTCTGCAGGGCTCGTTTATACGGCCTTACGAAGTGGGTATGGGTAAATGGCCCCATCAGGCTGCATCTGTGGCAGAAGGGAAGTGCTGCTGGATGTTATGGTTACTGAATAACCATGAGGCTACTTCCTTGGTGTGCTAGATTTTTTGTAGATAATTTTGTTTTATGGCTTTCTAAAAGTGATTTATGAGCTTCATGCGCACGCTACCAGTGAAATTCTTTTGATTTGTGTTAAGTGGCAGAGGGCACACCCTGCCTTAAAAACAGGACGAGGAAATTTTAACAAAAGAGTTTGAAAAATTCCTGCCCTTACGAACAGTGCCAGAAGAACTTTAACCCATTGCTTCATAACTCGAAAGAAAAACAAAGCAACTCGGCTGTTCGGAACTGCAGCAGCTGTCAGCACAGACAGGAAGCTGGAAGTAGTGAAAATAAAGCATAACTTGCTCAGGTTTGGGGGTCAGTGGTGGGGCAGGCAGGACTCACACGTGCAGGGGGTTTGGCAGTGCTTGGGCCCTAACATGGTGGCACACGTGTCTGCTCTGTCTCACACAGCTGAGGGATGAGGGGCAGATATGAATTGGAAGTAAGGTTTGTGTTTTTTCTCAAAGGGAAAGAAAATACCCACAGAAAGTGTCTCTCCTCTTTTCAGTTTTGCTTGTCAGCTGCAAGGCTCAAATATGGGATGGTGGAATCCTTGCAGTAAAGCTTGGCTCTCCTCTACGGATACTGCTCAGCCAGGAGCAGATAAGTGGTGCTGCACTGTGAAAACTGCCTGGGAAATGTGTAAATCCCAACATCTTATTCAGAAAGATTCCAAAATGTGGCTTTCTGTTAGAGGATATGTAGGTCCAGGTCAATTGAGAGAGGTTTTCCATGGCTTTCTTCATTCTTACCCCTCCCTCCCCCCAGCTCTTAGTGGTTGTTTAGAGGAGAGAACCTTTTAGGGAAGACCGGATGGGTTAAACTTTGGAGTACCTTGAGCTGTAATCATTAGCAGCCAGTGAAGGCAGTAAAGGGTGTTTATTTGCAGCTTTTAGCTTTGAGACTTTTGTACTCCTTCTTTTAGGAGTGCTGTAAGCTCAGCTATTCACTTGGATGAGGTCTTCTGATGTCCTGAGCTGATACAAAGGGTATTTTAATGATGGTGGTTCTAGGGATCGACTTGGTTCCCGACTTGGTTCCCAGACAGATCACCAGCTGGGAGTTGGAGAAAGTAATGTTTTAAAGCTGCCTTAATTTTACAAAAAATTAAGGAAGAAAACAACAAAAAAAAAAAATAGGAAACTCATCACAGAGATCTGGTAAATATTTTATCTGGGAGGTTCTGTGAGAGCCTATATGAGAAAATGAAATACCTGAGATAAAAGGGAAGTGAGTCTTCTGGTTTTTGATCCTGCTCTGAAAGCAGAGGGGCAGATGACAAAGCAGAGCTCTGACCGTGTGCTGTAAGGACCTTTGACCAAAGCCTGCTTCTGCTGATGCATCCGAGATCAATTGATTCCATGTTGTAAACCAGGAAAAGCATTTTAGAAACAATTCCTAGGCCACATTTGGATTACTGTTCATCCTTCATTTAAGTTTATTAGACTTTGAGGGACCCTCTACAGCTGCTGTTTTAACTCCAGCATAAGCGTGCACATGCCGAGCTCGCTAATGATTTGGTTAATGAGAACAGTCCTTGTAGGGAGAAAGAAAATGACAAGGGGGGATTCTTCTCATTCGTATGTGTTAGCAGATGCTGAATGCTTTCAAGTAGGAGTGTGTTCTTCAGGAGTTTTCCAGGAGATGTTCTGCAGACCCTTGTGTCAGTAGCACGCTCTTATTTGTTAATTTGAGACTTTTTTTATTGCGTGTGGCTGCTTAGATGTCTGCCTTCCCCTGTCTGGGGAGACCTTAATTCCCAGGTGGGCTTACAGTGCTGACTTTTGTGTAAACCAGGTGTGGTAACGGCACTTTTCATTATTAGGAGAAGTTTGTACAAGCAATGGCTTCTTTAACAATGCCAGCATCCCCTAAGCAAGCAGCAGGAATCAGTGTGGTCTGAAGCTGTTTGTTGCTTCAACCTATTTTCAGCAAATCTAACATCTCGGGCTGGAAGCCCACAGCATCTGTTCCCATACAACAATGCAACTACACCAGGAAATCAAGCTGCTGGATATGAATTGTGGAAAAAGACTGCTGTGCAGCTGCTTGATGTTGAGCATTGAATGGGGCATATGGGATGCATTCATGTAAATACCGAATGTACTGTGACAGGAGAGTCGATTTTGCCACCGTGGAGTTTTCATCTCGAAATGCAGAGTGCAGGATAACACTAGGAAATGGCACATCGATATTTTGCAGCGCAGTAACAGCACCAGATATTCACCTTTGGGGGGTGTGGGAGCAAAGAGATTTCCAGTTTGTGTACAGCCTGTGCACAGTTTGTGCCTCTGCAGCAGGTGGAGCAGAAGCAGTGAGGCACAGACGATCCCCAGCGTGCACACAGCTCGGGATTGCTTCAGTGGAAGTGCCCTTGGAAAGTTCAAAAGGCCCAGATAGCATCCCATTCAGCCCCTGCAATATGCATGCTGAATAGGATTTTACCAAATGAGTCATCCTTTTACTATTGTGCTTCATCTTTCCTCCGTAGCCACAGAGATGCTGCAAGTTCAGAAGCTCTCCTCTCTACATGAATAAAGGGCTATGGGTATTTTTAATATTGACAGTTATAGTTCTGCTGCTTCCCGGAGGAGCTGCGATCTGAATTTGATTAAAAACAGAGTAGTAGATAAAAGTTGTGAATTTGCTTTCCTAGAATGACATAATGCTTTTAAGCAGCCCACTGCAGTCGGTGTCCTTCCCCAGGCATCTCTTTTGCAGCAGAAAGCAGTACCCAAGCTTCTGGTGGAAGGTGTGTTAACTTGAGGCATTTGAGGTACAAGCTGTTTATTTTCCAACCTTGGAAAGTGCTCTGATCTCATGATGAAAAACTATGAATGCAGCACTTATTCAGTGGTTTACTTGGGATTCTCTGGAGTGACTGTCTGCATCCTCTGACTCAGGGTGCTTGCCAAACGTCTTCCTTTTTCCCAAAGTCTGTCTTGTTTTTAGGAGGAGCCGAAAAAGGTTTGTTTCACGTACGACCTGTTTTTAAATTTGGAGGGAAATCCACCAGTGAACCACCTTCGTTGTGAGAAACTGACTTTCAACAACCCCACCAAGGAATTCAGACGCAAACTCATTAAGGCCGGAGGGGTAAGTGCCAGCTCAGAGAGCTGAAGAGCTTCTGTTGAAATGTGTGGGCATTTAGTTTTGTTCTGAGATTTCTTTCTCCTTGAGCACAGCCTGGTAAGCTGCAGTTTAAAGGACCCTGCCAGCTTTCCCTGCTGGTGGTGTGAGTGCAGTGCTAGCAGCAGAGCGAAGCCGTTGCTTGTGTGATTAGTGGTGCTTTATTTTCAATTAAAAGCGACTGCTAACATCAAGGCAGTGAGACCCCCTCTGGAAACAGCGATCTGTGGATGCTGTGTGCTGTCTGTTGGGCAGCCAGGGTTATCTGTGACCTTCAGTGTCACGAGATGCATCTGTATAGAAGAGCTCAGGGAAGAGAGAGGCTTCCAGTGTATTCCTACTCATCTTGGCCGCAGGAGAGCTTAACAGATAGCATTTCTTGGTCAGTGAATGCCCTCTGAAGCTGGGTTTGGCTGCTTGTGACTTAGCTAATAAAAAATAAATGGAAAATACTGGAACTTAGAGGAAAAATGGGTGTGGGAGGGAGGAAAAAAAAAAGAAAAACTGTACTCTTGAAGGCACAATAAGGATGTGAGTTCCAACATACAGTTGTTGGATAAACTGTTACTTCTGGGAAATTAATATGCAGTGATAGACTAAAGAAATGATCCTGAAATAAGCAAATTAGTACAAGCCAGCCACACAGTACACAAAGTTATAAAGCAGAGGTTGTCATGACTGTCCTGAGACACTCCTGTATATAATAATGTATAATTCTGGTTTCTTTAAGGCTTTTATACAGGACGGTCTTCCTGGCTAGCCAAGTTTTCTTTGGAAAAGCATCTTTCTAGCCTGAAGAATTAAAGAGATATATATATGGAAATTTCAATCTCAGGAGTAGCAAGCATTCCAAGCTATCTGTCCAGATCTCCCTCAGCATACCACTGCTTTTCTGTGTTAGCACAAAGAACGTGCTTTTATCAGCAGGAGGATGGCTAGAAAGTCATTTGCTTTCTAGGATTTTTAACAGCACATTGTGATCCTTAAGCATTAGGGTGTTTTGTCAGTGAATTGCTTTTGATAGAGCTTTTCCACAGAATTGCTGTGACAGAACCTAGAGGAGATAAGAAGGAAAGTTGTTTTGTGGAGGTCAGCACTTGGTCTTAAGATCCTGTCAGGGGAGATACCCAAGGTCTACTGGCTTTTGTTTGTTTGTTTTTTTGTGAGGGAAGTCTCGCTCCTTCCTTCCAGATGTCCCTTGATCCCTGTTTGCAAAGTAAGAGTATTTGCAGCAGAGTGCATAGCTTTTGTTTACTCATCCCATTTTTCCTCTTCTTTACTACTAGGTGATGGTAATGCCAGAGGGAGCTGAAACTGTTTCAAGGCCAAGTCCTGATTATCCCATGTTACCCACAATACCGCTCTCTGCCTTCTCTGATCCCAAGAAGACCAAGCCATCCCATGGGTCAAAGGTCAGTGAAAAACCTGCTTTTGTTGCCTTGAGGTGAAGAAGTCTCTCACAACTCTACTAATAACAGCTTGCTCAGCAGCTGTTTCTAGCTAGTTCTGGTTCTGAGAAGTTTTTCCTCATGCTCAGTAGTTCAGTCCTGGGGTGATCTATATTGTTCTCATTTCACTGCAGCTTTTTCCTAGTAAGGGCTTGTCCTGGTTTCACTGGGACAGAGGTGATTTCTCCATAGTGCCTGCTATGATGCCATTTTCCCAGTAATTAAAAGGAGATGGAGTCATCAGTGAGAGAAGTTGTCACCCTGTGTAAGCTGGAAATAAGAACGTCCATCAAAGAGTTCTGGGTTTTTTTTTCTTCATATGATTTAATACGAGAGTAATGCAGTGAAGACAGCTTTGGAAATTTGTACATAAATGTGTCACTCAGTTCCAAACCAGCTAATGGACTGAAACTTGGAATGTCAGCTGCACTGCTCCTTTACTTGCCCTCTGCACTTTGGAAGCCTTTTTATGATTTGGTAGGTTTATCTAAAGAGAAGATTTGGAAAAATAGATATCATTCAATTCCCAAGAGGGGGAAGTCTTGGTGAGCTGTATCTTCCTACTGAAGTGCAGTAGCAGATTAAATTGTGCTGAATGTTTTCTGGTTGAGCTGTCCTTAATGCTGAAGATGAGTTGTTGCCCTTCTGCTGTCAGTTATGTAAGTCTTTGGGCTGAGCAGACGGTCAGCACTTCCTCTGTCATTAAAACTACTTGGCATAGTGGTGGAAAAAGCATAAAACATGCTGTGTTTGGTCAAGCTAGTGATGTCAGGATTTGATGTTTGCCTCAGCAGTGTCTAGCTCTTGAGACTTCGGAAGAAGCTTAAGCTTTCTTTTTTACTTGTGTAATAAGGCTACTTTTTTGTAATTCTACACAGGAGAATGAATCCACGAGCAGTGTGCTTTGAAGCTGATTACATACTCTTTATCAGTCTGAACAGTCCCAAATAGTAACAGCAATCCAGTTTATGGCATAATACAATTCTGATACCTGCTTTCTTCAAGGCTGTGAACACTCCTGGCACTTCAAGCACGCCTTCTGATGTTGACATTATGAAGCAGAATAAAGATGACTTAGCAATTAGTGGCTGATTTAATTTTGCTCTGTAATTACGCATTAGAAAATGTAGAAGATGAAAGAAAAATAAAGGGCTGTGATACTGTCAGTGGTTCCTGTGACTAATGGGTTGTGGGGGAAAGGGCAGGGAGATGGGAGATGGGCCTAAAAACAAAACAGCGGCAACGATCTGAGGAGGAAAGTTAATTTACTAAAGAAGATATCAGAATGCAAGGTAACACGATATAATATGGTGTAGTTGGAACTGAGGCTAATAAATCAAATAAAATCAGAGTGTGTCCAGAAACCAGAGGCCTCACTCTAATGGTGTAGGGTGCACACACCACAGAGATGAGCAGAAGGGGAACAGGGGGATGGCTCGTGGTTGCAAACAGTTTGTCTTTCCCTCTGAACAGAAAATGACAACAGAACAGTGGAAAGTCCTCCAGGATGTGTAGCTGTTCTCTTCTGAGACAGGTACACCTGGAACTATCCACAATCCGTGGCACTGGAGCATTAACTCTTTAACTCCCAGTGCTCTGCATGGTCTTATGGTGTGGGATACCAATAACAAAGGTCGTAAAACCGTGGCAGACAGAATCTCTGGTGAGAACTACCAGTAGCTGCAGCCTGTAAGGCTCCTGCTCCTCTGCCAGGTTGCCCTCAGAGGTGCCCTTGGATGTTAACCCTGCAGATTGACTGAGTTAGTGTCATCCTTTACAGGCCATGGAAAGGAGCAGGGGTTGGTGAAATGTTTCACCCTGTGCTGAGAAAGATGTTTTAGTGTCTCCTGTCAATTTCCACGCAAGAACTTGAGGGCAGTCTCAGTGTCTGCCTCAGATGTTGATGAGTACATTTGCTATCAGTGGGTGTATGTCTACATGAAACAAATGCTGTAGTGTGATACATGAGAATGTTTTTTTTATTCCGTGCAGAATTTCAGTTTCATACCAAGCTTGCATATTTCTGTTGCTAAATCTTAGGATGCTAACAAGGAAAGCAGCAAGGCATCCAAGCCACACAAAGTAACCAAGGAGCACAGAGAGAGGCCAAGGAAAGACTCTGAGAGCAAAAACTCCTCCAAAGACCTTGAAAGAGAACAAAACAAACCTTTGAAGGACTCCTCCAGAAAACCAACAGAGAACAAACTGCCTAAGGAGGAGAAGGCGCCTCCAAAAGCTGCTTTCAAGGAACCAAAACTGGCCGTGAAGGAGACCAAACTGGAGAGCACCTCTCCGAAGGGTGGGCCGCAGCCGGAATTGAAGTCTTCCAGCAAGAGACCCTCCAATGTGGAGTCACCAAAGCCTAGTGCCAAAAAACAAAAAAAGAGCAGCTCCAAAGGGGTAAAGAATATTCTGGGGACGTCTCCCAGAACCTCGTCTTCCTCATATCCAGAGAAGAAACAAACCAAGGAGAAGATGAATGCCAAAGTGGAAAAGGTAAAATCTGAAAGTGAGGCCAAGGAGATGAAAAAGCCTGTGGAAATGGAGGAGTCAAATTCAGAGGATGAGACTTCTTTCAAGTCAGAGGTGAGCACGGATTGGTCCCTTATGATAACATAATGTTTCTGAATCTGATCTGATTTCATCAATGGAGCGAATAATTTACCTCCTGCTTTTTTCTTTTCAGAAATGTTATAAAAAAATGTAAGAAACTCCATTCCTCCATACCCTGTGAGCAGTGTGGTTGGCCAAAGCTCAAAATACGACCACATGCCATTAAATCTAAATAAGTTGTGTTGTAAAACAAACCAAATTATGTTATTCTACTGCTATTTTAAAAAACTGTCTAAATATTTTTTTCCTCTTTACAACTAAGAACATTCCTCACCCTCTGTCTTCAGAAAATTGTTTTCCCAAAGAAGGCAAAAAATAGGAGGGGGGAAGACACAGCCTGGGTCCAAACGGACTGCTTCTCTTCTGTGCTTTGTATTTGCCGTAAAGAGACTATATGTCTTCTAATAGGATTCACAGGTTCATATTGCATGGGTTTTTGAAGTGCTGACTGCTTTTAGAAAGGTTGGTATTACTGGAGTGAATTTGCTAGGGGACAATTTGCATTGTGGTTTAATTAGCACTGTGGGACAGTAAGTGTGGATGTGTTTATGTGAGAAAGCGTTTTCACAGAAGATTTCCAAGAGAGGAGTTTGTTAGGGAAGTGCTGATTTAAGATAATCTGCAAAGATTTTTCCAGATAAAGTGTGGACTTAGGGGATTAGAGAGAAACTGCTTCTCTCCCCTTAAAGCTTTGTAACTGAAGTGCATTGGTGTGTAGCAAGCCCCTCGTTTCTCCACGAAGACACGTGGCCCTCTCTGCAAGCTTCACTTCTCTGCTGACCTCTAAGCCCTGGAAGTTTTGTGCTTGGTTATTTCTTAGGTGTCATCCCTCTCGGGACTCACCCCACAGCTGTAAGCTGATAGCAGTGTCACGGCTGCTCTGCGAAACCACAGACCATGCTTGTGGTTCCACGGTGTCTGCTGCAGCCCTGCTCTGTCCCCACCGTGCTTTGCATGCCTCTGTCCTCCCCTGCACCAGCTCTGCTGTCTGTTGGATGCTTTGCAGAGCCCTTTGAGCTCGAGCCCAGGAGCAGAGGAATGCTCAGGGAGTTGGAGGGCAAAGCGTGGCAGCTGCCAGTCAGTCCAGCTTGGGTTTCTGTGGAACTTGAAGCTTGGGGATCTAACTGCATAATGCATTGGCATCGGCAGAGAAAGCTGCTGGAGTTCTTTTTCCATCCTGGGGGGCTCTTTCTGCTCCCAGCACTGCAGTTTGCTGCTCCGTGGTCTGTGCTGGTACAGCTGTTTGTGGATCTGTGTGGTAAGCCACATCACTAAAGCAAACGAGCAGCTGGAGGTGGACCGGGGCCCGGAAACTCTTAAATCAGCTTTGCTGCTGAAGCCAACACATTGTGCAACGTGCTCTGGGGCTGCTGCTCTGAGCTGACATCTTCACAGGCTGCTGCTGAAAGGAACGGCCTTGCTCTCATTTGTGCTGCTGGCATGCGAGCTTGTGTGACTCTGCAGTGGGCTGGAGGAGTTCCTCCTTCCATTTCAGCCCTGCTGAAAGTTGGTTGTGCCTTCTTGTGTATTTAATTTTTTTCCATCGAGACCAGTTCCCCAGTGTGGCCTCGTGCTTGGCTGCCTAAATGCTGGTGCTGACAAAAGGGAGAGGCCAAGATGTGGGGGCAGGATTGCTTTTTCCCTTTGTTGGCACGTGCTCTGCCCCATCAGTGTGAGCACACTGGGCTGGGTGCCCCGGATGGCTGCAGCAGCCCAGGGTGGGTAAAGGCAGAAGGAGGGAAGGGGCTGCCCAGTCCCTGCCTGCTGCTTCTCCAGTCCTAGTGGGTCATCTCAGGGGGTCACCTGCTAGGTTAGCAGGAATGAAGGCGATGGGATGGAACCTGAGGGTAAGACATGAATGCTGTGTTCTCTTATCTTGAAAATAATGCTTCTTATTTTGTGGTCATTTTTCTAAACAAATAAGGCTGTGACGTGCCACTTTGTCAAATGCTGGCATTCAATTGCTCTGCTACTGGGCAGTTGACAAGGGGGATACCTATTTTGGTGTCCCCCATCCACTCATTTTCCTTTCTCAAAGCTGAACAAATGCAGCTCGAATCTTTGGGTGATAAACTGTAGGGAGGGACAGTGCTGAGATGGAAACCCTTCTGCTGCTTTGACTTAGTGCCTGAAGCTGCTGAAGTGCCTCTGCCTGTTGATGTATTGTTCTGAGAGCTGTAATGTTTTCTGTGACAAAGCTTATCCATCAGTGGGGACACGAGGGTTTTATCTCCAGTGTCAGGATTTGGCAGCAGAAATAAAAGGTGAATTCCCAAGAATGGCACAACAAAATGGAAATGTTAAATCTCCAGGGAATTACTCCTAAAAAAACAAACAAACAAACCATTGGAGTGGCACAGTATGTCAGGAACCTTTATACTCGATTGCAGTGAGAGACAAAAAGCCCCTGAGGTTATTGCTGCAGTCAGTGCTGCTGGGGAGAAATAGTTATTTGCCTCCACTGCCACCTCGTGGCCCACTGTGCTGAAGCACGAGAAGGCTCTGCAGGTCCTGGTCTTGTGTTTAGAAACTCAGCATAGCATTAAACGTTTGTTTCTGGATGCTGTCAGTAGTGATGGTGGAACGAGCTCTTTATTCAGTTATTGATGGGGCACTGGTGCTGCCTGCTGGGCTGGTGTCACAGCAGTTAGCTGATCTGTGCACTCAGAATGAACTGCAAATGATACAGTGGATCACTCAGATCAGTGTACAGAGAGCTGTATTACGTGGTAATACAGGGGAAGAGCTTTTAAATTGTGGAGCTGTGTGGGACAGTTCCCCTTCTGTGCTCAGTGGGTTAAAATCCATACAAATCTGGGGGGAAGCTTCCACCCTAACAGTGGGGTGTGAGCATCTGTCACCTTTCATCGTCTCCTTTGAGGTGAGTGGCACAAAGGGTTTTGTTGGGAGATGTTGGTGCCACAACTGTTGCTTCTGTGTACCTATGTACATTGCATTTAGACCACATTCTGTAATTGTGTGAGTCGGTGATGGACGGTGCTGTGCTTTGTGCTCTGTGATTCTCCAGATTAGAAGGATTAAGATTTTTTCTTTTTTTTCCTTTTATGGGGGGTTAAGTCTGTCCAGTCCAGCCCTTCCAACTCCAGCTCCAGCTCTGACTCCAGCTCGGACTCCGACTTTGAACCATCTCAGAACCACAGTCAAGGTGTGTTGCCAGAACTGATGTTACAGTTTTCCTTGCATGAAGCTGAAAGGCTCTTGAAAATTAGACCTGTTTCCCCTGCACTGCATGTAAAGCTCCTGTGATTTCTTCTGTGGAAGTGTGTGCTGAAGCAGTGATGCTTCAGCAGAAGGCAGTAACGTTGTAGTGTAATTAAGAGCAAGGATGCTTCCTGTTTTGGCAGTTACTGTACCATTAGGATTGGGCTCTTTCTCCCGTTGACTTTGCTTTCTGTCTGTGTGTGTGTTGCTTGTTAGCATCACCAGAATTCCTCCTCGTGTTATACTGAAAACCAGGGATGGGGCATCATCACTTTGCCAGTGCAGCACAGATCCTTTTCCTGATTCCTCCACGGATAATCCAAAGAGAAGCACTGTGGCAGCAGTAAATGTTCCCTCCTGAGCGAATGCTGTGTCACTGCAGTGCTGCCACTGAGTGACCAATGCAGGAAAACTCCATCCTTTTGTTTTCAGTGCAGAGGAGAGGTGTTGTAACGTTGGTCAGTTCTGTTTGAGCTTTGAGACTGGAGCACAGCTTTGGTTTTCAGCAATTTCTCTGCCAAATTAAATCCTCCAGCGTTGTCTCCTCGAGACAACGACGTTAACGATAACGAATCCAATTCGTGTCAGAGTTTGGATGGAGTTGTGCTGCATGTCTCCTGGGCCACTGCTGAAGTGCTTTCTCCCCACTGACCCCAGGGCCCCTGCGCTCCATGGTGGAGGATCTGCAGTCGGAGGAGTCGGACGATGACGACAGCTCCTCAGGAGAAGAGGCAGCAGTCAAAGCAAACGCCGTCAGCCGGGATTCCAGGTGGTACCGAATCATGACGGATGTCTGCTGTCCCTTTGCCCCTCCGTGTTTGGTGTTTTTGCTTGCCCTGTGTTTGGAGAAATCAAAGCGATAGGGATGTGTGTGACGGGAGAGTGATAGAGGCGAACCGAACAGATGTGCCGATGAAAGCAGCGAGCGGGGTGAGAACAGAAGTGGATGAGGAGAGATCACTGGAGCTCAAAGAGGAGGCTGCTGCGCGCAGGTGTTTGTGACTGAGCTCCTCAGAATAGTCACCTAATTGCCATCCTCAGATCTGCAGTGCACGGAATGGCACGTGACAGCTTTGATCTGCAGAGATGAGAGGAGCGCCGTGCGCTGCTGCTTCAAAACAGAGAGGTCTTCATCTTCACTGATGGCGAATGCTGTGACAGTTGGTTGTGCTTCTCCCACGAGACGTGGTTAACAGCTGCTTCCTGCTTTAGTCAATGAAAATAGCTGAATTTTGTCCTTCTGCCCTCAGGAAGCACTGCTGTAGCCAAAACCTGGAGTCTTCAGGTTTTGAAGCCAAATGCTTGGACGAGATAGCAGCTGCAGATTGCAAGTGATGCTTGTGTTCAACAACCACAAAACCCTTTGTATTTTGCCATTATCAGCTAAAGAAAGGAGACTTTTTATTAAGGGGATGCGCAATAGTTTTACAAACTTGCCAAAAGTAGGATACAACTGTAGGGCAGGAGAAGAATGGGATTAAAGAGGACATCTGAAGGGCCATGACATAACAGAAACACTGAAGAGATTATATATGTATGTGTATGTATATTTTTTAACCTGAGTTCTCAGTGGAGGTGTTAGCAACCTGCTTGTGCAGGTACTCATTAATTTTTGGAGTGAATCTCTCCCCTCAGCTCTCACTTAGTTGTTCTAAAGTGACTGGGGTATGTATGGGAGAGCCGAACTGCAAACTGTACTGTAAAAGATAAAGGTGCCCACTTTGCCTGCCCAGGGAACAGAAGATGGCAAGGGTGAGGGTGGAAGAGGTGGTCTCAGGAATTACACATTAGCTGTTCATCCTGGGCAGCTTAGTGTCCTGTGATAAGGAACTGATTTAGTGAGCATCGTTTGTTTCCCTGAGCTGCCAACCAAACCACGTGGACTTATTGAAGCTGCTGCTGCTGATTGCCTGCTGATGCTAATTCTGTGCTACTTGTTTTTCAGACTGAGCCTTAGTGACAGTGACAGTGACAACAGTGCAGACTCCTGCCTGCCGAGTCGAGAGCCTCCCTCTGCTCAGAAACTGCCCCCAGCAAATAATAAGGTATGGCACCTGCATACCCATCCAGTGTTGGTTCCTGCTCTGTGTTTGCACGGTAAGCACCAGTGCTGCTCTATTTCACTGTCTTCATCAGTGAGGTAATTCCTGGATTCAATGCTGAGCACACAAACCATTAAAGCATTATGTTGTCTGAACTCATTTCGGTCCCTGATGTTGATCTGTGTTGCCCTCAGGCATCTGGAAGAAAGAGCCCAGAGTCTTGTAACAAGCCAGAGAAGATCCTGAAGAAGGGAACCTATGACAAGGTACGTTGGAAGATTTGCATGTCGTGGTACTGCTGTGTAGCAAATAGCTGGAGGCAGCCAAGCTGGTTCAGATTGCTCTGTGTTGGCAGGTTAACGGCTGGAGTGTAATGACAAACAGATGTGGAAAGGACAGACATGGGAGAGGGACACTGCAGATACTGTGTATATTAGATAGAGAGACCCCTGTGTCTTTTCCTTGTGCAAGATGTTACAGTGGTTTTGTTTGCTTGCCCTTTGTCTGAACCACTGGTGTGGCCACTGCTGCAGTGGTGAGCGCCTCTTCATTAAAGGGCAGTTTTCATCTGTCTTTGATCTTACAAATTAAAGATTTGATTTTTTTTTTTTTTTTTTTGGGGTTTTTCTTTGTGTTTTTTTTTGGGCCTTT
>VXAB01008264.1:0-97389 GCA_013399175.1 Odontophorus gujanensis | reverse complement strand
TTTTTTTTTTTTTTTTTGGAGCTCTGCTTTGCTATTTTAGTTGAGTCCTTTGTTTTTTCAGTGAAACTCCCCTTCTTTCTCACCTCCAGGGAAAACCAAGCAGTGTATATGCTCCTAAAGAATGGTAACTTACAAGATAACGGTTGAATCTCAAGTTGTCCAGGAAGTTCTCCCCCCGCTGATTATTTTTTCCCCCATAAATCCATCAGGAACTTAATACTTTCCCTTAGTCTAATCATGGAGATCCTTAAACTAATCAGTCTGTAGCTCTTCCCTTTTTTAACACGCTTCCAACAGGAGAATAGATCACAGCATAAACATTTAATGTTGCTTTAAGTGCGATATTGGAGATGCTAATCTCCTGCTAGCTGCACAGCCCTCACCACTGAGTACTGCTAATCACAGCTGAGATGGCTTATCTGAGAAAAGCTTTGTAGGTAATGGTGTCTTTTATTGGACTACTTAATGCAGATGGAAGGGGACACCCCTGAGACCCATTGAAAGGGGAGTGCCTGAAATATCATCAGCTTTTACAAATGCCATTGCTTTTATAAAGATATTAACTGCCCCAGGATGTACAGCATTTGGTACTGTGCAGTGTTTTGGGAGAAATGCTTTTCTCTGTGTGGATGTGTTAAGGAGAAGCCATGTCTCACAGCTTTTTTTTTTTAATTTTTTTTTTCTGCCTCGGTACAATTACTTAAATGAGTTCAATTTTGCTGATGCAAACACGCACAACTCCGGGACAGCTTTAGAAATCAAGAATCTGTCCCCTGTGAGCAACAGTGGGCTGTAGAGTTTAGATTAAAACAAAAAGAAGAGAAAAAAACAAGCACACAAAACCAAGCACCAGCCCCCTGTATGAGAACAGTTAAAATGATGCTGAGCTTGTGAACAGTCCCGCGTTCCCCACTGTGGTGCACATATAACTCACTGGGAACAGAGCATTCTGCACTGGTGTTCAGCTGCAGCACTGACCTCTGAGCATTGGTGCAGGTGTCCTCAGGCAGGGAGAGGGGATTAGCACATCATGCTGAGGGTCACCAAGATGGATTGCACTGTGTTGAGATCCTCTGAGCTCAGAGGTTCTGAGTGGGGACTTCAGTGGTGTCATGAAACAGCCTAGCTGATGGTGTTCAGACAGCTGTACTGGTACAAAGTCTATGGTCTCCCAGTACTCAGTAGGGTAGAGGAGGCAGCACAAAAATATAGGGTAATACTGGGGATAGAAACGTGTCTGAAAGGGCCTCGAGTTCCTCTGATCACTTTGGCAGTCGTGCAAACATGCCATGTATGTCACTATTTCTGTTCATGCCTCCTTTACAGGCCTACACTGATGAATTAGTGGAGCTTCACAGGCGACTAATGGCACTACGAGAGCGCAATGTGCTGCAGCAGGTAGAGATCATCTGTCAGCTTTCTGGCAAGCTGTTGTACTCTGGTAAACTCTGTGTCCAAGGGTCTCAGGTGGACCCCTGTGATGCTCGGCCTTTCACTTTCCTCTCCTTGAGAGGGTCTGGTTTGCTTTAAATGCAGATCTGTAGAAAAAAAAAAATAAAAAATCAGATGTGCATGCATTGCTTTTGTTGGAAAAGGTACAGAAGTGTGGTTTGTGCATCTCTCCTCTGTCGTTCTGGTAGCTGTCCCAAAGCTGGGCTGTCTGATGTAAAAAGAAACATGCCCAGGTTGCTTCCCAGACTGAGCTAGTGCAGGAGATCTTCCTTTTGTGAGAGGCACGTGGCTCTGAGGTTTTTCTAAAGGGATATGAAAAGGATAGGTGGGTTGCTTCGTATCCGCCTGTCCCTCTGGTGTGCTTAATCTTTATGGGCTCTATCTACCTCGCTGCTCATCTCCTTTCTTTACAGATTGTAAATCTCATTGAGGAAACCGGGCATTTTAACGTTACCAACACAACCTTTGACTTTGACCTCTTCTCCCTGGATGAAACAACTGTTCGTAAGCTGCAGAGCTACCTGGAAGCAGTAGCAACATGACGCTCGGCCTTGGAAGCAGGCTGCTTTTGAAACCAGAAATCCCATTTATTGGTACCAGGAAACGAACCCATGGAACTAGGCCTTCTTATTCTCTTGATTCACCCGAAGCACTGCCTTAGAGAACAGCCATGCTCTATGAATGCACAGCCAGCTGCACTTTCTTGTAGGCTTCAAACAAGCACCCATATTGCTGAGTCTGTCCTCCCTAGCTTCCTAAGTCCGCTCGGGCACAGGTCCTGAGTAGAGCAGAAGAACGGCTGCGCCTGGCTGCGGCGCGGCCCTTCTGGTTTTACTTCAAGAAACTGTGTTTGAAGAACGTGTTTTCAGGCATCTCTGCGACCTGAAGAAGCGCGGGCCGTGTTTTCTTCACCAAGCCTTGGGACCAGCCCGCAGAGAGCTCCAGCGAGTCCGCTTTCCTTCAGCTCCGTGAAGAAGCAACATTGGCTTTTACAAAGCTAGCCGGGAGGCTGATGCCAGAGGAGGCTTCCCAGGGCTCTCGTTGCTCCGTCGTGGAGGAAAGTGGACGGATTCTGGTTTGGATCGCTCGCGAGTTCTGTCGCAGTTGGGTACGGAGCGCTGCTGTGCCGCGGGGCGCGGTTCCTCGGGGACGGTTGGTGCTCCCTGAAGAGGCCCTCTCGAATCTGCTGTCTCCCGCTGGGGTTTTGAGACGTCTTGTTTGTTGATCTGAGCTCCTAAACAAAAGTCTCACTCCTTTCAGTCTGCTTTAACTGTAATAGGACTACGAAACTGTAAGCTGTATATTTTATATATATATTATATATATGTATGTACTGTATGTATAAGAAGGGCCTAGTTGGGTCTTATGATTTTAAGGGTGTGTTTTTCTGTTTTTTTTTTAATGGCTATGGCAGGGGAAGGGCGCTTAATAAGATTGACTTGTTTGTTAAAATGCCTCTTGTGGACAATTTTTAGTGTATGAAAGCTGAACAGCAATCTTCAAAGCGTTTTGTGCTCTGGAAGGGACTCACCTGTTGTCTTTTTCATTTGTCAGTGTTGAATAACTTTGCCAAAATACGTGATTGGTTTTGTTCTATGTTCTCAAAGAGGAATCTCCTACAGTGGCCCCTATAGTAGTGGCTGTACTTCGGGAAGACCAAAACAAGGGAGAATTTTATCTCGGGACGCACCTGGAAAACACTGATGTAACACCACGTAGATCAGGTTCTTTTCTTCCTCCCTCTTCCTGTTTGCACCCATGCAAGAAGTGGCAGTAAACACTAATCCAGAACCCTTTGTGTATTTCTAGTTAAACTAGACCTCCAGGTGTCATCTGTGCGCTGGGTGGGTACAGGGAAAGCCCTGTAGCTCTTATCAAAGCCCTATTACTCTCCTGTTCCCTCCATTCAGTATTTTTTGGGGGAAGAATTACTGCTTTTGTTTCCAGTCAGCCTGTAAGCTTCTGCCAAATGTCGGGTGAGCTGCTGCCAGTGAGGAGAGCAGCTCCTGAGGAGCCCTCTGCTCGTGGTGAGCTCACCTCTGCTCTGTGCAGCCCTGTGCGGGAGCTGCGTCGCTCCGGGCTTCGCTGTCCCTTCTCCACGATGAAATTGCAGTCCCTTGTTTTGGGTTCCCCCTTTCTTTATCATGGAAATGTTGCAACTAATCAACTGAAGTGGCAATATGATGATAAGCTTGTTTGAGTTGGGTCATGTTGACCTGATTCCCATTAATTTTGTCTTTGTACCATCTTTCCTGTGTCTTGTGCGTGTGTATATACATATATATATAAAAAGAAAAATAATCAAGCTCATGCCAGGTGCGTACCCTATCACGGCAGTGATCTCAGCTGTTTTCTTTCCCGCTGGACAATGCCAAGCCCGGATAGAAACCCTGTGTGCACGTGCACAGAGAGAAGCTGGAGGTCGGCAGGAAGAGGAGCTGCGGCTGTTGGCGGTGGGATGCACTGCGGCGGAGGATGGCGGATGTGATCCAGGAGCATCTGCAGATTTGCTTTGGGTGTGGTGGGGATGTGAGAGCTGCTCCTGGTCCCCGCTGGGGCTGTGGCACAGAGGAAGCTGCCCTGACCTTGGTGGCACTCCTGCCCTCCTGCAGGGTGGGGTTGTGGCGCTCCCGTCCCCAAAGCAGTAGAGCAGTGGTGATGGGCAGCCCACGCCTGAGGTCTCCCAAGGCCTTTGCCTGCTCTCCCCACTGGGGTAACCTCCCCCCACAGCTGTTGCAGCCGTGCTGTCTGTCTTGGCACTGTCAGTGCTCACCATCCTTCTGCCCCCTTCGCACATAAAGATCTGAGTGGTCACGCTGCTGCTGCCTGCGAGGCCTAAATGCTGGGAAAGGTGTTCCTGAGCCTGGTGGGAAGCACACGGGGCTCCTGCTCACAGCTGTGACATTGTCCTGCCCTGGAACCGACTTTTATCTGTGAAGTCTAATGAGCATCGATGGGATTTTTGTTCGGTTTTTATAAGAAGTATTTTACACATGGATTTTTTTAGACTCTTTATAATCTCCTTGAAAACCCGAAATAGGATTGTTCCCCCAGCAATAGTTCTCCTCCATTGTGTGCACATGCTGATTTGTTACTAAAAGGTTTCTTGCAAGTACTTAGTTGTTCTACAGAGTTGTTGTTTTTTGGGGTATGTGGTAGCATTGGGGACCACAGGAGGAACGACTCTGCAAACAAAGGATGGTCGAATTCGGGCCTCATCTTGTGTCCCCTCCTAGTTGCATATGAACGAGTCCCCCGTGTAGGTCCCCTCTAGGCTGGCTGAATGCTGTTCTGAACATGCCGTGTACAGGTATTTGTGGATAACGTGTTTGTTCTTGTGTCACTCTTGAGAGCATGGATGGATTATTGTTCAATAGGAAGGAGGTGGCAGTGCTCTGTCAGCATTGCTTCAGGTCTTCGAGGATGTGTAGTAGCTTGCATTGTTTAAAAAAGGAAAAAAAATATATATATCCAAAATTGACTTCTAGCCATAACGGTTTCTCCATGGAAGGTGGACAGAACTCGGTTACTTTTGTGTCCTTCACCTCATTCCTGAAGGCACAGACAAGTGCTGATCAGTCTGAAGGCTTTCAGAGTTGCTTTGAATGGAATGGTGTTGGAGGTGAGATCAGGACACAGCTTTCCTTTGTCCTTGGCCTTTGTATTAAAGGGCAAAAGAGGGGTCAGGAGCATTCTCCTGTTGTCTTGGTCTGCTATGTATTAAGCCTTGAGGCTTTGATTACTGACATTTACTATTAAAAAAAAAAAGGAAAAAAAAAAAAGGTAGTGAGGCTGGCTGGCTCCCAGAACAGCAGCTGAGGAGGAGCGGATTGTTGGTGACAGCTCTGGCTATGCTGGGGTCAGGCTGAATACGTGGAAGTGCAATGACTTTGCCACCAGTTCTCATAACTGCTGTGTGCAGCGGTAGCATCAGAACTAGCAAAGAAACAGATGCAGCAATCCAGAAACAGCTTGTCAGATCTTGGTAGTATTTGATGGTGAGAGGCTTAGACTTCCCTTACAGAGCTTGCCCCATCCTGTTCTCTGCAAGCAGAGACCCACGGCACCCTGGTCCTGCAGCTCTCAGCTGTTGGGTCAGAGCTTCTCTGTCCAGGCCCAGGTGCCATGCGCTCCCCTCCGTGCTACAGACAACCAACGTGTTACTTCTGAAAGATGAAAACCGGTGTTGCTTTCGTGGGGGCACAAAATAGCCATCAAAAACTGAAGAGATGAGTTTGCACTCCTAAAGGAAATGTAAGTACTTCAACTTCTAGATGATTTTTAATTGTATTTCTGCCTAGAGCCGAGGTATTAAATACCTTGTCACTTGAGTTTAAAAGTTGTGTTGGGAAATGAATTCTGCTCTCAGCTGTAAGAAGTTCAGCTGGCCCAAGACTAACTTCAAGATTAAAAAAAAATAATCATGTTTGTAATACATTGCAGGATTGTTTGTCCTGAATTTTAAACCTTTTTTGTTAAAATTGTGGAACTACGGAGGAATTTTCTAGAAAAAGTGAAATAAAGTAAGATGGAAAAGTATAACTTCCAGGGTTTTTTGTTCATTGCATCACTTCTGCACGGACGGTGTGCTGCTCCTCCAGAGCACCTCTTACCTACACATTTTGAGTCAAAACACAGCAGCTGTGGTCCCAACCTTACAACCAACCGTGTGTTTGTTGCAGCTCCTGGTGCTGCTGCTCCCACTGGGGGCTGCTGGCAGCGGTGCTGAGCCCACTTTGTGAGGGTCCATCTGAGCACAGCGGGGCAGAGCCTTCCTCCCTTTACCCACTGTGAGCAGAGGCTCTGCTACAGAGCTGAATTCCTGTGCTCAGTGGTTTGTGTTGGCCCCTCTCTGCTGCTGAGGGCACATCCTTACGCTTGGTAACAATCAAGAATGGTTCCTATGCAGACAGTGATAAGGAAGAGTTGATCTGTTCTCATCTTTGGACCCTGACCTCAGAGTTGAGCACTGTTCTACACAAATTACTGAAGCATTAAGACACAAAGCACAGGACATTTATTAGGATTTTCTCTGTAAGTTGAGACACTTCCAATTCACACAGCTGAGAACACGGTTGCACAAGAGCAGCTGTTCCCACAGCACAGTACCCACACTCCATGCAGACGCTGTGGGCACTGCACTGAGCTGTTTGCTGCGGTGGTGAGCCCACGTGAAATAGTTTTAAGCATGAAAACCTCCCTGAGGTGCCCAGTTCTGAGTATGGCGAATGCTCTCTCACCACTGCAGGATTTGGTATGGACCAGTACTGCAGGTACAGCACCAGCAACTTGCAGCCATTGGTCTGCTGGAGCTTTTTGCATTATTTAATGGTGGCGTTGCTTTTTCCCTGTGTGACACTTCCACTCAAAGCACCCGACAGCTCTGGGTGCTCCCACTTTGTCCAGACAAACGAGCCACAACCAGCACACAACTTCTTATGCTTTCTTTTCAGATCAAAGATTTTTAGTTTGAAATAAGCCATTTTACAAGCAATCCTTCATTTGCTGAGGAGAATGAAGGCCCTCCATGTAGGAGACAGAGGGGAACAATCCTCACAGAACCACTAAGCAGCTCAGGAGCCACTGTTCCCTGTACTGTCTCCTCTGAACTATGTACATCAGCCAACACAGCCCCACAGCTCTGGAGTGCCACCTAAGCAACGTTTCTATGATTGTGAGACTACAGACAGAGGTTACACACACATATACAGCCTTTTAGAACAATCTAGTCCATGTATGCTACTAAAACAATATAATTTATGGCTTCCTTATAGCTCAAGAAGCTGAAACAGACTCTGAGTATTGCACAAACCAACCCAGTAAACTCCAGGTTCCACACTGACTTGCCGGGGTGTGCAGTCCCACAGCATTGGCCTTGTTCTTCACAGATGATGGGTTTGCAGGTAAAAAGATATAAAATAATTCCAATGTAATAAGCATACAATTAAACATGCACCTAGGAAAACAAAGCAGACCGCTCTAAAAAGAATTCTGCCTTCCCTACGCAGCAGGAAAAGGGCAGATCCTGATTGGTTTACATTCAGCTCGGGAAAAGAAAACTTTGGTAAAGACACACCATACACTACAAACTGACATGGTAAAGGCATTGCCCTTATATAAAAAAGAAAAAAAATACAAAGCAGAGCTATTCAGGAGTCTCTGCACTAGAGTATACACAGGAAAACACTGGGTATGACCACACAGGGCACACTGCAGTAAAGGGCCCAGGAATGTACAGCTAAGCACCTCAGGAAGGTAGTGTGGTTGCCAAGCCTCATTTATTTCTGCAGAACCCACTGAATCTGTCCCGGGGAGCCCAGGCTGACAGTGTGCTTGTACACCAGGGGAGCAGTTTCCTACCACGACACGCTACTGCCGAAGAGCATTCTCCGTTGTCGTCGGTGTGTTTGCATCTGCATAAAACTCATCAATCAGGTCTTTGTACTTCTGTACCACTGCTGGTCTCTTCAGTTTCATGGTTGGGCCTGTGGAAAACACACAGCACGGGGCTCTAACGGTGCCAGTGCTACAGACGGCGTTGTTTTGAGACACAGATCAATAGCAGAGTTGAAGCAAGCATAGAGGAGGACTCAGAGCATGTGAAACAACAGCAAATTCTAAATGCTGCCTGTGATTAATAACCTCCATTGCCCCATGAATACAAACAGCACAACCACCCTGCAGCAGACAGCACAACTCCAAGGACTGCTCTGCTCAGTCCTGTCAGGCACAGCTGGGAAGTCCAGGATAACCAATGCAAAGGCTGTGAGACAGAGCAGCTGCAGCAGAAGGGCTGCAGGTTTCAGGCTCTGCCTGTGTTGCCTGTTCAACCAACACCCAAAGGTGGGGCCACCCCCGTGTCCCCCCACACCCACCACTCACCCAGCTCTCCACCGCTGACAGAAAAGTCTTTCTCCAGAATGACCCACTTCTGGATTTTCTGAGCATTTGAGACAGCTCTCTTGTTGACTTCTGAAATTGCTGCCTGGATAGCTGGATAGATGGCCTTGTCCTTGCTGCTTACAATTTCAGAGGCTTTTGTAGCCTTGCTGCCCAGTTTTTGACAATATTCAATAGCTTCTGGAGTGAGGTCATCTCCCGGCTCCCCACTCTCTACATTTACGATGCACTGCAACACAGTGTCAGGAGAGGTCACTTTATGTTGTTTAAAAAACTTGAACCCTTTCACACTAACACACCTGATGCCCACAGAAAGCTGCTGCATCACCTTCCCTACCTCAGCACCAATTGGCAGTTGACCACTTTCATGTGCTTTATACAAACTGCTGTTTCAAATGACAGCTTGTTAAAACACCTTTGTTATCTCCACACACACAACAGCTACATCAATGCTCAGGAGCAAGCTGGGCACAGAACTCATCCTCCAAATCCTTCCCTTTGTGATCCCAAATTAAGCAAAACACCGACTCCTCCTCTCCTCTGGGCCAAAGCTTAACTTGCCCATATCCCACAGCAGCACTGCAGCCTGCTGGAATTCAACACCACCCCTCACACCAACAAGAGCAGCACCAACAGAGCCTGGCTCAGCAGCTCTGGCACAAGGGCAAGAAGGTTGGCAGCTGCAGACCCACTAATGAGCCATTAACATTGCCCTGGAAATGCACCAGCCTATGAAGTCTCTCCAGCCCCAGACAGAAGAGTCAGTACAGTCCACCCACACGTGTTGCTGTGGAGTTTAAAGCCACTGTTTTAAAAAGAAATCTCTGACGTCTCATTACTGTCTGAACTGCTCTGGGAGATACTGAAATATTGGTGAGAAAAGCAGGTTTCTTTTTTTAGTTTGGCTGTTATGTCACTTAGTACTTCCCTGCTTTCTGTCTGAGGCAGAACACTGTTGGCACATCAGATGGCAAGTGCTCATTTTCCTGTACAGTGTAAGTGCAACTCAGCTACAAGCCATGTTCTGCAGCACCCCCAGGCTCTAGCAAGCATTGCAGAACATAAAGTCATCTCACTGTACTGCAAAATAACCTATGTCCTTTCAGCCCCATCCCGTTTTCCATTAAGCAGGCAAAATCAATCCCACCTTGAGTGTCAGAAGCATAGCAAGGAATTTTGCTTTGTCTCCAACCAACATTGCGTTGCTAATGATGGGACAGGCCTCTTTCACAGCATCCTCAATTGGAACAGGAGGAACGTTCTCACCTCCTGCTGTGATGATGAGCTCTGGAAAACAGTCAGATCTTGATTAATGCTTATGGCTTTCCCTTTTCCTTCCTTCACAACCTGAAATGACTTCATAGCACCTTTGTGGTGACACAGATCCGATGATGAGTGTGTCCCAACATCTGGAAAAGGCAGCGAACCAGAAAGACTCCAGCCAGGCTAGGAGAGCTGAGACCAAGGTGTGCAAACAAGCAGTCTAACAAGCATGCAAGAGCTGCTCTAATGCTCCACAGATGTTTGCAGCTTGGGAACACGGGGTGTAGAGTACAAGCACCTCAGCACATGACTACAGTCACCTCAGATTCTCAGGAATTCAACCAACTTGTTCAGAAACTTAAGCCAAAAACTTGCTGAGGCAGAGCAGAGTTTTTAAAGCTACACACGCAGCAGAGATGAGTCTGACTTTCTTGGCTGCCTTTTATAGATTTCTTAAAGCAGTCCCTTTGCACAACCATTTATCTCTTTCATGATTAGAGTCTTTCATGAATTTAGATTTGGATTTATTTGATGTTGGCCAAGAGCTGTGTTTCTGCAAGCCATTTTCACAACAGCATTAAGCTTTGTTTTCTCTTACAGGTTAACTAGCAAAGCCAGCTCGAACTGAAGGGAGCCAGCAGCACACACAGGTCAGCAAAGCATTAACTGCTGATGAAGAAATCAGAGGATTTCTCCCTTTGCAGTCACACACTGGTTTCAGAGGCCATCCTTCTCCCCTCACAAGCCATGTCACATGCTTGTTTGCTGGCAGCACACCCTGCAGCCATATTCATATTAAAACCTTCAGAAGGAGAAGTATCTCAGTACTCTTCTGTGCAAGCCACAGCTACAGAACTATCAGGGCTTGATGCATAAAATCCTTGCACTGTATGACCTCAAGACAGAAAAGTGACAAGGTGCATTACCTTTAATTCTGCCAGTGATGTAAATGAATCCATCTTTATCATATTTTCCAAGGTCTCCTGAATGCAGCCAGCCCTCTTCATCAATTGCCTCTTTGGTTTTGTCCTCCATGTTCAAATAGCCCATAAAGATGTGCCTTCCTGCAAAGCAGACCTCCCCAATGCCATCTGCATCTGGTTTATGAATCAGTGTCCGACAGCCTGCCATTTCCTTTCCACAGCTTAAACAAAGAGAACAAAAACCTGAGGCTTTTTTAATTATTACTATTTTTATATTCAGTAACTGAACAGCAAAGTGAAATGATAGCGGTACCCACTCAATCTGAAGTGTTTGAACCAAGCCAGGCAGCCTTTTATTACAACTACTCCAATGGGGAAGTTAAAAATTTTAAAGTCATCTGCGTGTGTAAAGGAAACTACAGGAAGTTGTTACTGCAGAGAGAACAGCATTTGCACACCTGGTGCTTCCACTTACTGCTCTCAAACACCTGAGCTTTGAATTAGTATTTACATGTTCCTGGCTGCACACTTTTACTGACAGTGATATTTCTCTGCAGACCAAACACATGGGGCCTGAACAAGCCACCCAAAGCTACAGAACAGCCTGACTGCATTTATTTATTCGACATTAAGGTGAACTGCAGGTTGCTAATTCTCTCCTCCCACAAATCCCTTGCTTTCTCCTCAGTTCCCAGAGAATCCAGGCCAAGTCTAAGTAATGCTTCCTTTGCCCGTGGCAGATCTCTTCATCTGCAGAATACGGCCAGAGGAACTGGCTCCCCAGAGATGTCTCACTGGCTGTAAGACTGAGGCTGAGCTGCAGTGCCTCAGACAAACAAGCCAGGTACAACAGAAACCTTAAAGGATCTCTGCTCCTCCTGGCAGCACTGTGTTTACACGACTTATTTACCTGGTAAGCCTAAACGCTTGAGGTATGGACACTGTGTGAGGCCCTGAGCTCTCACTCATGCCATATATCTCATACACGGGAATATTCAGGCTTAAAAAAAATTCCAGAGTCTCTCTGCTAATGGGAGCAGCTCCTGTGAAGCACTTGGTGCAGCGATCCAGCCCAATGGCCCTTCGAACCTTCTTGTACACCAAGTGCCTGGCCAAGCGGAAGTTCATCGGGACGTCAGAATACCTATGGAAGAAAAACCAGTAAGGATCTCAAGCCAGAAAGTAAAACTTCTCCTTGTCCTCTTCTCATCCATCTCCTAATTTGGCTTTTTCAGTTAAAAATGACAACAGAAATTACTCCTGTCTCCAGCTCTTGCTGCCGACCCTCTCTACCAACAGTTACCCTCTGGTTTTTAACTCAAGTCCACGAGTCTGGCCTGTTACGTGCAGTGCAATTCCTCACTGGATGCTAAAGTCCTCCTAACATTCCTAACACCCCTTAAGTTAATATAATTACCCATTCATCCACTTCAGGTTTGTCTGCAACCCGACTCCCTTGGCCCACGTTGCCACTTTTCTCTGGAGCGTGGATGATTTTGCACCAACAGATTTCATTTTTTCTTCTATTTTTTCCCAGACACGAGGAACTCCTAAGAAGGCAGTTGGCCTCGCCTCACGCAGGGTGTCCACCAGGGTGCCCTGAGCAGAACAGAATTGAACACAGCTTTCAAAAGTGCTTTAGTACAGACTTCAGGTCAGCACTGCTCACTAACCAAAGCCTACAAGTGCCACCAGTTCCTGAGGAACGGATCATTTTAAGCTGAAGTGCTGCTGCTGAGTGTCAACAATACCAGTTTTCTTCCTGCCATGCTCCACAAGAGCAAAGAGCCTCAGAAGAATTTCTATTCTGCACTGGTTTTGACAAGACACCAAGGGTTGATGCTCTTGATGCCCATGCTGACACAGCATTGGGACATCTTTCTCTTCCCAGGGCACAGATGTAAAGGTGGGGGCATTTTGCAATATGGACAGAGCAAATACAGCAAACACAAAGCTCCACCAAAACATCAGGGCACAGAAGAGGTGCCAGCTAAGACACTGAGGAGCTCCCAGTTGTGAAATTGTTGGTCAGCTCATCCTGACATGTCACACAGACCCAAAAGGCAAAGGTCAGGCTGCCTAAACTTTTCAAACTAACAGACCCTTAAACAGGCTGGGAGCTGCTTTGGCAGGGGGTTGGACTCGATGATCTCTGGAGCTCCCTTCCAACCTACTATTATTCTGTGATTCTGTGAAGAGGAGCACTTTGTCACTGCACAAGCAAACCGAGTCATCTCATGACTCTGAAAGCTTCCTTAAGCCACCCAGGTTTGCATTCAAGCAGCCACTCCTAGCTACAAGCAGGTAGATGAGCACAAGTTTTTCTGTTATCTAATATTTTTACCTTTAATGCATCCGGTTGAGCAAAGAAAACCTGTGCTCCAAATGTTACTGATAACCAAATATCTATAATCTGTGCAGCAACGTGACTGAGAGGCAGATAGCTGACCACCAGCTCTTGCTTTTCAGTAGCTTCCATCAGCATTAAGGAACGTCCAGCTGCTAAAGGTGTCCACGTCAACTGCAACAAGAACACAGCCCAGTATTAAGGGGCAACTCTTATGAGCAGGTAACAACACAGAACGAGCAGCTCACAAATCAAGGTTACAGCTCACTGTGACCTTCAGACCAGGTGTGCCCATCAGCCGACCTTTGCTGTCCCTCAGCACCCACCCAGGGTCCCAGTTCTCAGAATGGATGTCCATACAAAGAGATACTCACATTGTCATGACTGAGCATTACTCCCTTTGGCTGTCCAGTTGTCCCTGAGGTATAAATTAAGGTACAGCACTGGTTAGGCTTCTGTGACTCAATGATTTCACGGAGCTGAGAATCTGGAACATCTTCACCAAGGTCCAAGAACTCTTTCCACTGTATACAGAAGTGAAAAACTTCATCACTTTATAGGTTATAATTGATAAACAAAATTAAGCCCGAGGTGAAGAGTAAGAAACCACGTTTCCTGTGTCTGGCTGCCAGAGATGTGGAAAGAAACAGAAAAGGACACAGCTCTACCCTGAAGCTTCCCAGCTCTGCAGCAACCCTGGTATTCACCCTGGGAGTGCTGAGCAGGAGTAATTCTGGGACCCAAACCTATATAGCAGAGGTCAGTATGCTTACACCTTTTCCTTACAACATGGTTTATCAAGCTTTGAACAACAGCAGACAACTACCACTTCAGCCAGGCAAGTGCTGAAACCATCATACTCATCACAACAGTGGAAGGCTGTCATTGCTTGTAAGCCACCAGTTAAGTACAGCCAGTATGTACAAGCCAGTAAGATGTCAGTACTTACAGAATACAGATTTGGTCTCTTCTCTTTTAGCTCTTCCCCATACTGGATAACAGCTTTCACATGAGGTAGTTTATGCTCAATCTGTGGTAGAAAGGGAGATTCGTGAGAACAAGTAACCCCTGCTTCTTCTTTTAAGCCTAACTAAACCACCACTTAACATGCTACTGCTACTTGCCATGTGAAGTAGAGCTTAAAGAATTTCACGTGAGGAGGGAAGCCTCAGTAATGACAGTAACCATTGGGACTGAGATGCTGCCAATCTCAGGGATTCTCAATTGTTCCTTTTGGCTTATCATACTTGAAGGTCAAGGCTTTGTCATGCTGCAAAGCCACCATTATCTTCTAGTGAGATTTACCATGAGTGATCACTCATCTGACTCAAACAGGGAACACATCAAGTTGGCTTAATCAGTTCACCTCTGCTTTCAGACCCAGCTCATCCCTCAGGTAGCTTTACCCTCCCACATCTACCAGCAAGACACGTAGCCTCCAGTCATTCAACAACTCTATTTACTTGTAAGATTTTCTGCAGCTGTGCGTGGTTTTCCACAACCAGAATGTTGGCACTACAGTTCTCTGCTACATAATGACAGGCTTCAGGAGAGTTGGTAGTGTAGATCCCTACAGCAAGTCCACTGCAAAAGCAAAGGGAAAAAAAAAAAAGAAAACAGGAGAAAAATACAGTATTAGAGGATAAGCAGAGTTGTTGGCAAAAAAAAAACAACAAACCAACCAACAGATCATTTTTAGCAGAGGAATATCCTCAGGAAGAACGTCCCATAAGGCAACAACAAAAAGCAGAAAGCTTAGTTCTAAGGACAGAGGCTTTGTTCTGTGCATGGGTCATGTCAGAGTGGAGTTACTGGCCAAAGCGTCTCAGACAGAAGACCACTGTGATACTCTGACCATTTCCAGCACCATATTTTCAGTTGAAATGCAACTAAGCATGCTTCTGGATTAACCTACTGTTTGTCTCGTTTTAAAAAAGAAATACCTCGCTAAAATACAAATTTTTTGTCCCATTAATTCTTAATGAAGTAAAGAGAGTTTGGGTTCTAGGTATCTTCATTAAGTTCAAATATAAGCAGAACTTGATTTGCTTTAAATCAAAAACTCCTCCTCACATGAGTAACAGAATTAATAATTGAAGGCTAAAATAAAATGCATCTTGAGAGCCAAAACTCATCTTACCCTGCAAAGATAGCTCCAATGTCAGCAATAAACCACTCTGGAGAATTAAATCCCAAGATGCACACTCCATGGAAACGCTCCAGTCCCAGCTTGAAACAAAAGATGAGATTACAGCAATTTTATTTCTCCTTTAAGAACGCTTAATTTACAGATTTCTGCTGTGAGCACAACGTCAAGGGAAAAGTTCATCCTATTATGTGTGGTAATTCACACACACTTCTCAAGAACCAGTTAAAGTTTCTATAATCACACTGTCCAACTTTATCAGTAGGCAGGAGAGAAAAAATTAAAGGCAAAAAGGATTTTCTGGATTTGCTTAGGTCTGCATTCAATGTGATTAGCTCACTGCTACGCACGGTGCTACAAAACTACAGGCGAGGTAGTTGTCAGCTCCCTTTGGGCTTGGAAGGTAAGAGGTTAATTTAAACAACCACTGCTGAGACATTTAGTCATTTAGTACGGGTTAGAGAAGTCAGACATGAGTAATGACCAGAACAAGTTCCGATGGCAGTTGGAGACACTTAGCTAGGGAATTCCAGCTGCTGAAGTTCAAGTCTTTAAATCTGCTTCAGCCATTCTTTTGCACCACAGAGAGTGGAAGTACGTACACTGGAAGATACCACAGCTTGAGTGGAGGAAAAAAAAATAAAAATAAAATTGCTTCAACTTCAGGAAATAAGACTTTCTAAAGATAAAACAGGAAGTACTGTAATGTTAGTTTCTCTCTCGGAATGCCTTAGTATCCAACAGCACAAACAAATGTCTCAGCCAGTTCGAACATTTAAGTTGGATTCACAGGCACTCCTTCAAGTTTCTTTCGTGGAAAGAAGAAGAAAACATACAAGACTTGAGAAGCCACATGCCTCAAATACTTCTCCCTCAACATAATGTGGAGACAATTTGTATGTATGTACAAAAACATTGTAGTAATTACCAAGATGCTCATGGCATGTTCAAATATCTTCCTATCATTTTAAGTCTCATCTGCTTTCAGAGAATTTGCAAGCTCGAGATACAGCTGACTGCAGTTATTTCAGCAGTGACACTGGCTGAGCATGCACATGGAGTAGAATTCAACAAGAGCTCACCTTCAGAAAGCTTTTGGCAGCTCTCCAGCACTCGTCATAGTACATCTTATATGTGAGTTTTATCCACTGGCCATTCTTCTTGGATGCAAGAGCATAATAATCGCCGTATTTACTAACAGCTTCTTGGAACAGTTCATGAACAGTCTTTGGTGCCTCGCTGCCTAGGCCCTCCTCATCCATCCTCAGCTTCACTTCTCCATCTCGTTGTGTTGTCCACATGCTGGAGGCAGGAGGTAAAGAGGCTGGAGGTAAAGGTAACTGTTCAACATCTTGTATTTAGAAATTCTCTGCTGCCATAATAGAAATGTAAACAATGGACAGACCATCCCACACTTCTTCCACGGTTATGGTTTTAAAGAATAATCTTATGCACATAACAGTAAATAAAAACACTTTCCACTTACATGTTAAATCAATCTTGTTCATCTGAGATCTCCCTGTCTTAGGATCTTCAGCTGGTTCCATGTTGCAGACCTCAACAGCCCTGCAAGGCAAAAGCAATTAGCACTGGACAGGCTGAGGAACGCCTGAGGCATGTTTGCTCCATCACTTAATTGTATTAATCCTTGCATGTCAAACAAAGATTAGTGGCTCCTGACGTTCTGTATTTGGCTTTATTAATTTCACTAACTCAGGCTGCATGGATATAGGAACAAAACAGGCCCACCAAAGCAAGTGTGCAATCTTTGTGTGCCCTGCTTTTTAACATGTGTCTGTTGCTCTGCTTGTAAGATAAGCTGCAGAAGAATCCATGAACACAGCATCCAGAAAGCTGCGACAATTTAATATCAGGCAAACATTCTGTGTGCCCGAAGCAGTGAGGAAGGTGAGGACAAAAACAGCCATGCAGATCTGGTGCTTTTCTCCTACCTGTACTGTGCAAGTTTAAGTGAAGGCAGCAGCCCCCAAGGCCTTTCTGCTATGCAGTGCAGCAATCACCCTTTGGGAAAACCCACAGAGATTTCCTGCAGAAGGTAAGGTCAGCTAAAAGCAGGAAATTGATTTAGCAGGAAATCCTTTTCCTAGGTATTTCTAATAAAGCTAGTCCACCAGGCTCCCAGCAGATGTTTGTGAAGTAACTGAAAAGGCACTCTCAGGAACATCCCCGCTACTTCAGCCATAATCCTCAAGGAGCTTGTACTGTGGTTCCAGATGCAAGTCGCCCTTTTTACTTTCAGTCTTGCAAGATTTGGTAAAAACCTGCCAGCATTGGTAGAACAGTGCTCTTACACTGACCTTTTCCAAAACTGACTTGTATAAAACTTTAAGTGATGAGGACATGGAATAATGAAGTCACAAATCCCACTTCAGATGACAAACTAGAAGCCAGACTCTGTGAGATTTGGTACTTGAGTCTCTGTGTTCTGTCCCCAGAACAAAACCACCCACTGCAAACTACAGGCAGATGATACTTGTTCCCCTATCCTGGACAGACCCACTTGTACCACCTTCAAGGCTCAAGTTTTACTCCACCCAAGATTACATTCCAGAGAAACTACAGCTCCACCTTGCCTTGCCAAACAGCCTTCCGGGGCCTTCTGCTCAAGGGTGTCATAAGAGTTTGTTCCTTTACACCATTACTCCTCCCCACTGCAACACTGAGTGCACAGTTTCTTCCAAGCACTCAGTGGTGTTCTAGAAGGGTCCTCCCATGACATCACAGAGTGGGCTCACCAAGTTCTGGCTACAGGCCCAGCTTTCTGGCAAAAAGATGGCTTGGTAACTGTCACTAACCAGGATGCACTCAGTGCCATGCAAACCCTTCAGCCTAAACCCAGCAGGGTGCCTGCCAAGCCTCACGTTTGCTTCTCTTTCTGCTGGATCAAAGCAGAGATAAATCAGCCACAAAGCTCCACGTGACTCTCAGTCTAAGCAGTAAATTGCTTCCGTCCAGTTTATGTTTTCTTTGAATTTCTAAGGGATACTACACAATTATGGCTTTGGATATATGAAAGGATTTAAGGCACAGTGCTTTGACACAGCTACTCCTGTGTCACGTCCAAAAGTAGAATCACTTCTATCTAATCTGCAAGGTACAAACCAGGGGAACATAAATCAGTTTCCTTTATTTCTCCCAAAAGGGTTACAAGGTCTCCCCCAGTACACATTTCATCATCATTACTGAGAACAGTTTTCAACACAGATTATCCTTCAGTTGCAGTAGTTCTGCATCATTTCTCCACCTGCTTTTGTGGGCAAAGTATGGAAGTGACTCAGTTACATGAGAAAAAAAAACAACAACCCCGCAGCTACTCTTCTTACAGTGAATCAAGTCCCCTTTTCCTCCTCCTTAATATATATAATTCCTACTCATCCCTTCCCAAAATAGGTAACAAGAGCCTTGGAAGTCTGCTAGCTACACCCCATTACACTTGAATGATAACTGATTATTAATCTGCTCTTTAGCATGAGTTATTTAGATAAACAGAGGGACTACCAGGTTGCCTAGTTTGGTTAAAAAAAAATAAAAATCAGCACAGGTGCTGCACACAAGCTGTCCCTAAGAGGCACACCTCGTTTCACAAGCGCACGTAGTGCTCGCTAAGTACTCAATCAGTGTCCTCCCAATAATGCAGAATTAACCATTATCTGGAGCTCCTCTGTAAGAACTGATCTTCCTGAAGCTGCAGAACATACAACCATTCCCACACCTTATGCTTCTATCAAATGCACGCTACCTCCAGCTCTGTAGAGTGCAGCTACATACAGCAAAATAATTCTGCTCCTTCTTTTCAGGGATTGAGTACATAGATGCAACTTCTGGATTTTGTAAGTAGCAACAAATGTTAGAAATTTATTCTAAAAATCAGAACGTCCCAATTAACCTAAGTATGTTTGAATACAAGCTATGTGCTGTGCATGCAGGTAAAGACAGGAAAAAATAAGATCTTAAATTAGACAAACCTAGCAGAAGAGCTGATCGTGACATCGTCCAGTGACACCTTGCCATTCCCTTGAGCATCCACCTTGGGATAAGCCATGGGGACTGGCTCTGCAAGTGTCAAACGCACATCTGACTCACACAGCATCGTCCCTGTAAAAATAGGTGTTGTTTTTTTTTTTAAATAAGGCAGAATACTACAGTGAAATCAGCTTTAATTGATGGGGCTTTCTAGCCACGGCAAACCCATATGATTGTTATATTTGCATTAAATACAGTAAATTCTCTAATTAGTCAAAGTGCTCTTCACATTACACTCAGTGCATTTGAAAAGCCTGATGAGAATTAGGCTACACATCCCCTCTAACACTTAAAAATAAGCATAACAATGACAGCTTTGAAAAAGCACTAAGAGGTTAACATTCGCATTTTGTACTTTTTTGCCCCAAATGCTAAGGCTCGGCTCTCAGACCTCCCCAGATTCACCCACCGCAGGGCTCCAGCTCAGCCTTACAACGCATCGTCCACGCCTTTGTGCAGCTCTCCTCCCGCAGCCTCTCTGAACAAGCGCCGATGCGTAATACCCTTTATTTTTAAACTAGCGCCCATGAGGCAGATCTGGAGCATCTTATGTCATGTGCTCCCTGCCTCGCAATTGGAAGCGGCCCGTCACCCCACACCGCCGCCTAATGAGGAAGCTCTGGCCCCGCGCCTGCTTGCTGTGCTCGGCTCTCGGGGCGTAGTTGGTTCGGGGTTCCTCTGTGCCCTGCGGCACAGCTGGAGGGGGATGCAGCCCCCCCTGAATGTCCGCTCCCCGGAGATTTAAAACCTCGTAAGAATCGGTGCTTGGCAGCTGCTGCATTTTCAGCACTGCTTTCAGTCCTTTGTCATTAAGGGGTTTCATCATGTAGATGAAGTATTTTCTTATACTGAAAGCAACGTTGGTTTTATTTAAAGGTTTACAGTCATCAAATGCTATTGATGCTCACAACTTGACAGGCTGAGCTGTAATTGCTTCCATGAATTTCTAACCGACCAGAGGTGAATCTTATCCTTCATCCATATAAGAAGTGGATTTTAGCATGGCATTTCGTACCTCCATTAGGGCAAGTGAAAGGAGCACATTTGTCTGACTGATGGCAGATATTAGCAAAAGGAAAGAGACTTTTCTCTAATGAATCAGATGGGCCCAAACCAGGACTGGAGAAAGAAGTGACTGAGCAGCATCCTTGATGATGATGGCAGTGGAGAAAGGCATGGCCAGCTGCAACTCACAGTGCCCAAACCTGCTTTCTTGGGCTAGGAGCACACTCCCAATTCCTCACCTGCACAGTGCTGCAAGCTCCAATTCCCAATTAAAAAAAGAGTGCAATTTATAAGCAGCTGAGAGAGAGACATCTCCAAAATCCCATATCAAAAGCACTTGGGCTAAGTGACAAACATTGCCCAGTACCCCACTCTAGACTGAAACACCGCCGTGGTTTGTTCTTTGTGTAAGACAGCTGGGAGAAAACATGGGTTATCTCTACAGAGCAGCCTAGCACTCGTAGTATGGTGAAGCAGGGTATCGCTCCCTCCCCAGCCTGGAGGAACTCAAACCCACATCTAGAAGACCTTGCCAACTTCTGGATGGCACAGTGCCTGCCCGAGGTGCCACCAGCAGCCCTCCTGCGTTCTGCCTCACTGTGTCACCCACTGAGTCCCACAGACCCTGGGCTCAACCAGCATCAGGTTGATGGCTGTGAGGGTCACAGGCACTGGCATGCTGGACACGGTACCAAGCTCAAGGACATGAGATTGCACAGCCTGTAAGCCCAGGGAGAAGCATCACCACTTCAGGTGGGCTTGAGACTGACAAGGAGAATCGAAGTGTTAATGCCACGTGGCCCTCAATATCTACAGAAGAGCAGCACCCGCATGCACAAGCAGTAGCTGTTTTTGGAGTACCCTAGTATACTTGTACTGTGAAACACAAGCACATAAGCAGCAACCTAGCTGTGTGACTTCCCTAGTGAATGCAGGGCAGAGGGAGCCCGAGCCAGCCATGCATTTTATACAGCAAATGAGGGCTAGGTACAAAACAAAAAAGCCAACATAAGCACCCTCACCAGCTCTGTTAAGCAATCCAGCTATGGTCCTGTATTTTACGATACTTTGCTACAGCCACAGCTGTGCTGCACGAACCACCCAGTGACGCACAAGCTTCATTCCCACGGCAGCTCGACGCGTGGGGGAGTTGGATCAGGAGCAATCACACGCTATTTGTGGGGGAATTAACCCTCTGCAATGTGCCACAGTTGCATGAAGAACACACACCCAGAAAAAAAGCCTGTCGAGAGTAAAGCTCCCTTTTAATTACATCCGTGCGAAAGCAGAAGTCATTTAACTACAAACTGCCCTCTGCTTTGAGACCTGCAAGTTTATGAACTATTTCATGGAAACAGCTGTGGAGCTCCAAAACAAAACAGAAACGTGACTGCGTGCAGACTCAAGACAGTCAGAGCAACAGAGGCTAAGGTTTGCCATAGGATCTGAATATGCTTTACTCAAAATGCATGGAGAGCTTCAAAAACATCCATTCAAATCAACATTATGCTCATCAGTCATCCTAACACCCGCTACCTCAAGCCTGCTTTGCTCCCTGCTGCTGTTTTCTTTTCCTTTTCCTCCCGTGGACAGCATGCCTAAGCCTGCCCAGTCCTTACTGTGACCATCACCCCACCCCACAGGGAATCGAGAAACAGAATTCCACCTAAAGTGAAAGCTGAACTTCTTGTTTCCTCTGAAGATTTTCCAAGTGAGGAAACAGAGTATCTACAACCCACTTTTCCTCTCTTATAATTTTCACTTTTAAAATGCAGCGATATCAGCTTTCTGCGCACTGTAGTTTCTCCCTGGGACAGTCCTGCTGGCCACAGCTGTAGGATGAGACAGAAAATGCAGCAGGGCACCAAACCCAACCCAAATGGGTGAGCCCACACCAAGGAGGGTGCACTGACAATCTGACTGCAGACACCAACACCAGCCTTGGGTTAATGAAGGCACCCACAGAGCAGACCCAGCTGCAAAGCCCCTTTTCCAGGCAGGCCCCGAGGAGGGCTGCGTGTGCTGACACCAGGGCCTGTGCTGTGCAGCTGTTCTTTCTGCCACGTAGGCCACTGCATCACCGGTTGTTCAGCTTCATGCAGATTGCTTCTCCAGAAGGTTGGGAGAGTCAGGGTGAATTCCCCGGTGTGACTCACCAGTTCCTCTTTCCTAAAGGACTGCTCGTCTTACCGCACAACGTGCATTCATCTGCAGAAGGGAAATTCCCTCACACACACAGTCAGAAAGCACAGAAATACACATTTGGAGACGCAGTGCCAGCTTCCACCGTAGCCAAGCTGGATTTTCTCTCTTCTTGGCATTCAGTCAGACTCAGAGCCAACCCAGCACCAAAGCAACCCCAAACATCCCCACCCCTGCACGAAGCGTTACCGCGTGGGTACAGGCTCTTTCCTGCAGGGTTCCCACACACCACCTCGCTCTGTTCGGGCACTTTCTCATTCCGCTGCCTTATAGCAGGCAGGGCAGCGAGCTCTCCCCATCCACCTGCTCACTGACAGCTCCCGACACTTCAGCATTTCGATCCTAAACGAAGGCTTTGAGGAGCGCGGTCCCTCAGCCCTCCCTCCCCTCCCACTCGTGATTTTCCCATAGCCACAGCCCTTTCCACGCAGGACCGGGGCAGCACCCGAGCAGCACCCACCCGCTTGTTTCCCTCAGCCCCGCCGCGCGCGCACGCGCCGTTACCTCGGGAGCGAGCAAGCGGGCGCGCGCAACCCCAACGCGACGCGGGAAGAGCTGCCACGCGCCGCCACGCGGGTCCCTTTAGCGCGCGCGGGAGAGAGGGGCGGGGCCTCAGCAGCCGCGCGCTGCTCGAAAGACCGCGCGGCCACGCCCCCCACCCCCGGCGGAGGTCACCCGCGGTTATTGACCCCGCGCGGCAGTGACACGTGGTGACAATGAGGTATCGACGCGCTGAGCACACGCGCCTCTTCCCGGCTGCAGGATTGGGGTGAGTCAGCCCCGTGTAAAAGCAGCGAGAAAGAGAACGTGCTGGAAACGGCTGCACGCCTGTTTCCTATCCGTGCTGTAAGGGCTTTCCCCCAGCAAGCAGAGGAAGAGAAGTGGTGCGATTATTGCTCGCAGGAAACGGGCTCATGGGCTGCTGAGAGCACCGTGCAGTTGCATCGTGGTAACAGCATCGTGCAGCCCAGCTGCAGCAGCCCGTGCTCCCCTGCGTCCCCCTTCACTTATTTTTGTACATAAAAATGGTCAGATAGGTCTTCTGTTCTCGGCTGTTTCTGGGTTGTAAAGTTGCACAACAGCCAATGTTGTGTTTATCCTGATAACCAAACAGCTGCATCCTCAAATGAGTTATTGCTGCAATCCTGCCAGCACAGAGCAGCATTTCCCCAGCCCTGTTTTTCCTGCATATTCCTCTCCCCAGCGCCTCCGCCGTCCAGAGACATTCCTCCTCGTGGTGTGCAGACTGTGAGTCAGGTCCTGCCAGCAGCTCAGGGACGCAGCTGGAGCAGCAGCAGGTGCAGAGGAGAGGACGGTGCTGAGAACATTGCAGCTGCAAAACAGCCACAGCACAGAACTGGTGCTGCCAAACCAGCCCCAGGAACCTTGCAAGGATTGCTCTGCAGACTCACAAACCCAGGAGCTGTTGCTGTTATGGCTGCCTGCCATCTCTTGCAGCATCTCCTCCCTGCCCTGGCTACCTCACCTGCTTCTGTATAGCTTGTCCATCTCCATCCAGATGGTGAATTAACTCTGGAGAGTGAGGACACAAAGAACACAGAATAATCACAGATTGGCTTGGAAGGGACCTTAAAGCCCATCCAGTTCCAGCCCCCCCACCTGGGCTGGGTGCCCCTCCCTGAAGGTCAGACTGTGCAGGGCCCAATCGTGGCCTTGGACACCTCCAGGGATGGGGCACCCACAGCTCTGGGCAGCAGTACCAGGGCCTTGCCACCCTCACATCTAACTACAATCTCCCTTCTTTCGGTTTAAAACCATTCCCTCTCGTCCTATCGCTGTAGGCTCCTGTAAAAAAATAATAATAACCGGTCTCCNATAATAATAACCAGTCTCCTTTCTGTTTATGAGCTCCCTTTAAGAAGACTGCAATCCAGAGATGAGGGGAGATCTGTGAAGTCAGCAGCCCACTAACACTCCTACTCCAGTTGTGCCTTAATCATTAACCAGTACCGGCTGTGCTGACAAAGGGCAGATAATTCTTGGAGACCCAAATAAAGAGAGGCATAGCGCAAAGGTTAACTGATGTGGCAGGAGTAGCCAGTTCTATTTTGGATAATGGCCTGAGCCAGCAAATGACCTGAGGCAAGCTGCTTTTTTTTCCTGTTTGTCTGTCAGACTGAGGTTGCAACACCACAGAGGTAGATGTTGATGTGTCCGCAAGATTCAGTCCTGGGACTGAAGGGGACCACCAGCAAAAGACGAGATGAGAGCATAACGTGTGATCCAAGCTCTGGCCGCCTGCAGATCAGCTTCCACCCCCTCCTAACAACAGGCACAGCTACACGAGCTGTTGCTATTGACAGGCCTAACCCTTTACAAACAAAGTAGCCAAGCTTGAACTCCTGGGGTGGCGAATGCACCACAGTGACTGCACCCTTTGTCAAGGATCACTTTTGTGGGCTCAGCGTTTAGGAACAATTAAGTGGAGTCCCAGGGTTCTCACTTTCTAAGACAACAAAAGGAAGTTGGCCCAAGTGGCTCCAGGTAACGTGAACGCTGCACAGAAGTGCTCACCTGGGCTGAGCTGCAGCACTGGCTGGGCCAGGCAACACTGAAAGAAAGCTCTTTTCAACCAACAGCTGTTCAGATCACCAGCTTGAGCTTGATCTCACTAAATTCTCATGCCATGAAAACTGCAGACAGAGTGAATTATATGTACTAACACGTTGGGGCAGGGGGGGAAGCATGAAATACGTGTCTTAGTCCTGCACTGCCTCTGCATAGACATTTGCAGTAACTGAGACTTGAAAGGGTTTTATTCCAGTTTCTCATCTGATGTCAGTCGGTATAGCTCTGCAGAAGAAGACGTGCTGCAGCATCTCTCCTGCCAAGATCAACATCCAAAGCAAAGCTGCGAATTTTATAGTAAAGGCCCAGATAAGTAAGCACAGTGCCTTGCTGTTTGCATCTGTAAAGCACACCTAAGAGTTGAAGCCAGTTGTTTAAATGATCAGTCAGTATCAGGGTATACATCTTCTAAATTGACAAAGCTGACAAATCCTAGTCTGAAGTTCTACTTTTAGGTTGACACAGATCTGAAGAATGGTCACATCTGCTGTCCTGACCAAAAGGGATTCCAAAGCACCAGGGATTACAGGGATTTATTGGGGAAAAACAGGACGAGTTCTTGGCTACAGAGTCTGGCTTCAAGAAAACACCAGGCAAATCCAAGGTATTCAAGAAATGCTAAAAAAGGCTAAAAGCAAAGAAAAACAAGAATTAGGAAAAAAAAAACAACCACCATCACCACAGCACACCTTTCCCCTTTGAAGAAGCCTTTTTATTATTCTGTTGCTCTTAAAACAACACAAGAAGAGACTGTGGGAGAGGGGGAGAAGGCTGCAAGTTAAGCAGCCTCAAGTTCTGCTGATAGAACAGGCTCAGCTGAGGTGCTGGGCAATGCCATCAAGGGCAGAGATGGGGGAGATGTAGGATAAGAGCCTTAATATGATCCAGGATAAATGCAGATTGGGCCCCAGCATTTCATGCTTGTGCATGCCAAATCACCTGACTCCTGTTACAAAAACATTTNGGTAACAGCATCGTGCAGCCCAGCTGCAGCAGCCCGTGGTCCCCTGCGTCCCCCTTCACTTATTTTTGTACATAAAAATGGTCAGATAGGTCTTCTGTTCTCGGCTGTTTCTGGGTTGTAAAGTTGCACAACAGCCAATGTTGTGTTTATCCTGATAACCAAACAGCTGCATCCTCAAATGAGTTATTGCTGCAATCCTGCCAGCACAGAGCAGCATTTCCCCAGCCCTGTTTTTCCTGCATATTCCTCTCCCCAGCGCCTCCGCCGTCCAGAGACATTCCTCCTCGTGGTGTGCAGACTGTGAGTCAGGTCCTGCCAGCAGCTCAGGGACGCAGCTGGAGCAGCAGCAGGTGCAGAGGAGAGGACGGTGCTGAGAACATTGCAGCTGCAAAACAGCCACAGCACAGAACTGGTGCTGCCAAACCAGCCCCAGGAACCTTGCAAGGATTGCTCTGCAGACTCACAAACCCAGGAGCTGTTGCTGTTATGGCTGCCTGCCATCTCTTGCAGCATCTCCTCCCTGCCCTGGCTACCTCACCTGCTTCTGTATAGCTTGTCCATCTCCATCCAGATGGTGAATTAACTCTGGAGAGTGAGGACACAAAGAACACAGAATAATCACAGATTGGCTTGGAAGGGACCTTAAAGCCCATCCAGTTCCAGCCCCCCCACCTGGGCTGGGTGCCCCTCCCTGAAGGTCAGACTGTGCAGGGCCCAATCGTGGCCTTGGACACCTCCAGGGATGGGGCACCCACAGCTCTGGGCAGCAGTACCAGGGCCTTGCCACCCTCACATCTAACTACAATCTCCCTTCTTTCGGTTTAAAACCATTCCCTCTCGTCCTATCACTGTAGGCTCCTGTAAAAAAATAATAATAACCAGTCTCCTTTCTGTTTATGAGCTCCCTTTAAGAAGACTGCAATCCAGAGATGAGGGGAGATCTGTGAAGTCAGCAGCCCACTAACACTCCTACTCCAGTTGTGCCTTAATCATTAACCAGTACCGGCTGTGCTGACAAAGGGCAGATAATTCTTGGAGACCCAAATAAAGAGAGGCATAGCGCAAAGGTTAACTGATGTGGCAGGAGTAGCCAGTTCTATTTTGGATAATGGCCTGAGCCAGCAAATGACCTGAGGCAAGCTGCTTTTTTTTCCTGTTTGTCTGTCAGACTGAGGTTGCAACACCACAGAGGTCGATGTTGATGTGTCTGCAAGATTCAGTCCTGGGACTGAAGGGGACCACCAGCAAAAGACGAGATGAGAGCATAACGTGTGATCGAAGCTCTGGCCGCCTGCAGATCAGCTTCCACCCCCTCCTAACAACAGGCACAGCTACACGAGCTGTTGCTATTGACAGGCCTAACCCTTTACAAACAAAGTAGCCAAGCTTGAACTCCTGGGGTGGCGAATGCACCACAGTGACTGCACCCTTTGTCAAGGATCACTTTTGTGGGCTCAGCGTTTAGGAACAATTAAGTGGAGTCCCAGGGTTCTCACTTTCTAAGACAACAAAAGGAAGTTGGCCCAAGTGGCTCCAGGTAACGTGAACGCTGCACAGAAGTGCTCACCTGGGCTGAGCTGCAGCACTGGCTGGGCCAGGCAACACTGAAAGAAAGCTCTTTTCAACCAACAGCTGTTCAGATCACCAGCTTGAGCTTGATCTCACTAAATTCTCATGCCATGAAAACTGCAGACAGAGTGAATTATATGTACTAACACGTTGGGGCAGGGGGGGAAGCATGAAATACGTGTCTTAGTCCTGCACTGCCTCTGCATAGACATTTGCAGTAACTGAGACTTGAAAGGGTTTTATTCCAGTTTCTCATCTGATGTCAGTCGGTATAGCTCTGCAGAAGAAGACGTGCTGCAGCATCTCTCCTGCCAAGATCAACATCCAAAGCAAAGCTGCGAATTTTATAGTAAAGGCCCAGATAAGTAAGCACAGTGCCTTGCTGTTTGCATCTGTAAAGCACACCTAAGAGTTGAAGCCAGTTGTTTAAATGATCAGTCAGTATCAGGGTATACATCTTCTAAATTGACAAAGCTGACAAATCCTAGTCTGAAGTTCTACTTTTAGGTTGACACAGATCTGAAGAATGGTCACATCTGCTGTCCTGACCAAAAGGGATTCCAAAGCACCAGGGATTACAGGGATTTATTGGGGAAAAACAGGACGAGTTCTTGGCTACAGAGTCTGGCTTCAAGAAAACACCAGGCAAATCCAAGGTATTCAAGAAATGCTAAAAAAGGCTAAAAGCAAAGAAAAACAAGAATTAGGAAAAAAAAAACAACCACCATCACCACAGCACACCTTTCCCCTTTGAAGAAGCCTTTCTATTATTCTGTTGCTCTTAAAACAACACAAGAAGAGACTGTGGGAGAGGGGGAGAAGGCTGCAAGTTAAGCAGCCTCAAGTTCTGCTGATAGAACAGGCTCAGCTGAGGTGCTGGGCAATGCCATCAAGGGCAGAGATGGGGGAGATGTAGGATAAGAGCCTTAATATGATCCAGGATAAATGCAGATTGGGCCCCAGCATTTCATGCTTGTGCATGCCAAATCACCTGACTCCTGTTACAAAAACATTTCCTGTGGCTCACATAAAGTCACTCCACGTTCTGGAAAAAAAGATAATAAATTCCATTTGCAAATTCTTTCCTATCTTAAGCAAAGAATCAGCTCTTACTACAGCTGTGGACACTCAGAGAAAGTGGAAATAAGTTCCTTGTTAAGGCAACTCGTTCCTCATATGGAACGAGTCATATCTGCCCACTTAGGTGACCCAGGGCAGTTTACACAACTTACCACTTTCATCACCCTTCCAGTTCATCTGTGGCACTGGATCTGTAAGCTATTCTGGGTAGCAATGCTCTAATAAAGTTCACAGATTTCCAGCTCCAGAGTTACTGGTAGCAAGAGACTCAATCCAAAGCATAGTTGCAGCTCAGGTCAATGACTTGAAAGATAATAGAAGGGCGGGGGGCAGCCAATGCACGCTTTCATCAATTTCTACATGAAGGAGAACAATTCCCTAAGAAAACAGTACAGTAAATAAGATGTCAGGAAGGATGGGAGACAGAGGAGTTTGTTTATCACACATTTCTAAACTTCAACAGCACGTGTTATCTTTTCCACCAAGGACTTGTAAAATCTTTCTGGTCACGTGAAAGAGTCTACAGCAAATAGGTGTAGGTATCTCTGGAGAACAAAAGAAAAACAACTCACTAAAATCCCAAATTAAGGTCTAGATTCATATCATCTGCACAAATCAGCATAGCCTTAGCAAAGCCACAGAGTCTTCAACAGGACACACCAGTCAATAAGGTGACCTTTAGCTGACTCAGTAAGTCTAGTTTACAATAACATGACCCTGGCTCTCGTAAATAAAACTGTAGCAAACAGTATGTTTGTCCTGTTTGTCATATGCATGAAAGCTTTTTTGTTTTAACTGCTCATGGAAACCTTCACACCAGTGGATTATGAAACATAGTATAGTATAGGTATAGTACAGGTAAAGACTGTCCGCTGTTACACAGAGCATACACGTGTCAAACATAGCACATTACACACACATTTACAAAGAGTGAAGAGTAGTGGAGGATCAGAATTTCTTGTCTAAATAGTCATTTAGTTTGATGCCAGTTATCACTTCTCTTTAAAGAACTTGTCTGCATTCACTGAACTCTAAGTTAAAACCACACTAAGAAGTTATTTATACCCACAGGTGATTCCACTCTTTCAAAATAATTTGATCCAAAATTAGATGCATACAGAAGTTACACAAAGAAGAGTGGAGTTGCTCCCAGCAGCTCAGAAAGAAAAACACAGCTGCATCTCAGGAACTTCTGTAAAGCGTTACATCTTCCTCACTACTGTAAGATAAAAACAGCAGGCTTGCTTTCCTGATTACCAAGTCAGGGGACTTTGTTGCAATGGTGTCACAAGATGTACTAGGCATGTCTAGCCCAAAGCAGAACAAAGTCGTGTCCTTTCTGTCTTCGCTATTTAAACTGTGTTGTAACAAAAAAAGAAAAAGAGGATGAATCTGTAATTACAGTAAGACACAGAACATGCACCTTCACTTAATTACAACAGTCTAGATATCATCCTGTGCCCTTTAAGGCAAGATAAATAATACATCTGCTAATAGTGAGTTGACCATACTTGGACTGCAATGCAATACCTATGGCCTAATAATTCAATCTTAAATGTTAATAACCCATAGGGCTACTTATTACTTTTGTTTATTTTTATAAACAGCATCCCTAGTAAGAATAACAGAGCTTTAAAATGCTAAGTCATAACTACACTGAACTTCACCACACAAACAACCCAAACCTTTCTGTTTAATTGTTCCAAACTCCCACTCCCTCCCAGGCTTGCTGGTTTCTCTCTTCTATCCTTTCTGTGGTTGTATGGAAAAGAGGGAGAGTCAACTCCTTACAATAGAAAGGAATTTCTATATTTTACAGGGGGGAATTCACTGTTCTGCTAGAATCTTATGCCAGAACAATTCAGTCACTGAGAGTTTAATTACTTAAGTGTTGCCTCCATGCAGAAGTTGTGTTGACATACGCTATACTGATTCAATTATACCAATATGACAGTCTTTGGCTACATCCAAGCTTTGGACACATCCTCTCCCAGTTCCTGTGGGTCGAGGAGGCACCGCTCCCTGCTGGGTGTGGCACACAGACCCATATTGGCCAAGGCAGCATAACTGCTTTTTCCATGGCATTACACAGTGTCCAGGATTTCCAGCCATCTATGGCCAAACCAAGCAGATAAAACTCCAGATAAATACATCGTCCTTTAATTCTGCCAAAAGGAAATTTCTGGGTTCAGAGAAGATTTGGATTTCTGTCCATGCTAAAAAAAATGGTTAGGGGAAAGACACAAGGTTGAGACTGGCAGCATGTTCAGAGTACAGCCCAAATCCACAGGACTTCTGGGCTCACTCAGACCAGCATCCACCTGTCTAAGCTGAGAACAGTGCAAACAGATACACCAGCTGTTGTATGGTGCCTCCAGCCTTACTGCACTGTGCATTTTGCTGCAAACTTGTGAAACTTGCTGCCACTTAAAGGGAATTCATAAAGGGCAAGGGAATGGCTGAGTGCCCTTTCTTTCTCTCATTTTTTGGGCTCACTTGTTTTCTCTCAGTTTAGATAAGGCTGAAAGGAAAGCAGCAGTGCTCTGGTGAGCTTGCATGACAGGACAATGCCTATAACATTTGAATAAGTGCAGCCCTGAATTCACTTTCTTGCTGAAGAAACACGTAGACAGAGTGTGTTGGCAGAAGACAACGTGCATTATGGTGCCACTGGGGAAATTCCAGTATGGCCTTGGAAAATCAACTCTCAACAGATTTGGTTTTTTAAGCCCAGCCAAAAGCACAGAAGAGAGCTGTTATTTGACCAGCAGCAAATTCAGAGATTTATGATGCAGAAGACAGCATACCTGGGGCTATGATTTGAGCAGGCAACTCACTCAGCAGAATCAGTGTGTTGCAGTGCTCAAGACGTGGCAGCTCTGTGTAGGAAAAAAACACTGTTCCAGTTGGTTGTCAGTCACTAGAAGGGATTTTCCCAGGAGTGTCTGCGTGGAGATTTACTCTGTTCTCAAGTGCTCCTTCCTAAGCAGCCACATGCCCACAAAAAAATAGAACTTATCCCATCTGCATCACAAGTGAAAATAATTGATAAATTAAATTTATCACCGATATTTTATATATATTAAAAAGATCGATTAGCTTAGACAATCTTCTTAGCTTGCACTGGATTATACTATTTATTCTCTGTTGAAACAGATAGATGGAGCCACCAGTTCTGACTCCTCATGTTTTACATCAGGTATGTGGAGATTCTCAGCAGTAAAATCTGACTTTATATAGAACTGAAGGGGGAACTTTATATAGATAATTTTCCTATAGTAAAGTGCTGCTTGGGTTGGCACCTGTGTAATGATAAGGATACTCCCCATTAGAACTGGCTGAACACAAGCAAACTATTTTTTTTCCTTTTTTTTTTTTTTTAAGAAAAAAAGACAAAATACTTTTTTGTTGTTGTTATTCTTGATCTTCTGAGAAAGTTTTTATCAGTAAAACATGGCAATAATTTCAGTTAAATTTCATTATCAGTCACCAAAAACATATTTTTCGCAGCTAAGTCTGAAATTTCAAAGGATCACACGACCTTTGCAGGAAATTTGCTTTCATAAAAAGACTATTTTTTGTCAGAATTCCCTTTCAGTCAAACTAATTCAAACAGTCCCTTTGAGCAGTGATTATGAAACAGGATTTCACCGTGTTCCAGCTGCCCTCCTGTGGGTAGGAGATAACTGCAGCAAACATGATACCTCACCACCAGGCCTAGTTTCTTCTTTCTTCACCCGCAGCTTTCTTAAGACATGACTAATTCACCAAGTCCACCTTAGCACTCTAGATTGAAATGAAAGTGGTGAGATCTGGCTTATGCAACAGGTGCAAGAAAGAAGGGAAAAATAATTCCAGGGACCAGCTTGACACAACAAATGACTGACAGGTCCTAATAAAAATAGCAACCCTATGATTATTATCCATCCTCCCAGCAGGGAGCTGGCTAACTTCCAGGGTTTAAGGTGTTTAATCAAAGGTTGTATGCTGTATTAAGCATTTTAGGATACTGCTGGCAGGGTGAGACAGAGAACCTCTGCTTTGGATTTTGCATAATAATTAACACTTCTGGAAACATAAGAACATATCAAAATGTTTTACACGTGTCTTGCAGAGGTGCAGATTCCATACAAGACACAAAACAAAAGAAGTCCTAAAAGCTGAAGTGACAACAGATCTGCAGCAACACATTGCAGGCAGAACTGAACTGTGAAGAACTGCAGGCACTTCTTAAGGATTTCATTAAGCTCTTAATAAAATAGAGCAGTGATCCAAAATAAACACAGTGCAATTCAATATGACCAAATGCAAAGAACCTTGCTTAAGCAGGAATAGGTGACCATGTTATTGCAGAAAGAAAAGCAACTATTTACATAGCATTTCTGTAGGACAGACCTGGGATTTTCTTAGCAGGGAAGAGTGTTGCTTAATTCAGAAACAATTGAACTGGGGAGAGGAGAGAGCAATCCGCAAACTCATCAGGTGTTACAAAGAAAAAGATCTAGATCTGTTTCCCATTGCCCACATGATCAGAACAACAGGGAGGAATTTACTGCAACAAGTGAGATTTAGACTGGAAACTGGGAGGAGGGAAATTGCCCAGCCTGCATGCTCTGGCTAAGTAGGGACTGGGACATCATCATTTAAGATGCAGGGCTTTAAAAGAAGGTAAGAGTAAAAACCTGTCAGGCAAAATGTAAGTAAAGTAGGTCCTGCTTTTTGTGGATTTTTGTATCAGATGATTTCTCACAGACTGTTCATTTTCTATTTTACTGCTTATTAATCAATGACACCTACATGTATAAGGTTAATTTTAAATAACATTGCTTTAAGGACTACAGTCCATGAAAAAAGTGAATTATTTTCCTTCTAACTTCTGAACATTGCATCCAGCATGACTTTGAGGCTCACACACACAACACTGTTCTGTGAATTTTTCAGCAGCCTACTGAAAACTGACTTCAACTCTGTGGGCAGATCAGATGCAAATCCACGAGCCTTCCACATTCCTGCAACATTCGGCCGCTCTGATCTGTATTCTCACTTTCTCTCTCTCTCTCCCTCTTTTGCAGTAACCCTGTTGCTGATATGTTAGGTAACAACACCAATAATTCTGTGGGTTTGGAGCTGACTGTGTTATTGGAGTCTCCATGGGTACAAATTCCACACACTTCCTTGGCTTAAGCTCTGACATACTTTTCAGAAAACGTTACAGAAAAAATCATCATGAAACCCTTTATTCCATGTCACTGTGATGCTTCTCCTTCTTCCTGTTAACATGTCCAATGGAGATTTTTCTCAGCCACTGAGAAGAGCATACAGTGATTTTGCTGTGTTTCTCTGAGAGGAAAAGAAAGAAAACTTAGAAGTTTTCTGTAAAGCTTTATAAATATGTTGTTTTCCTTGGCAACACCTGTTCAAAGACTGAGCATGGATCAGTTTTTATTATGCAGGGCTTACTGCTGGAACTAAAATAAGTGGGATAGGAAGTAGAGAGCAGAGTGCTTCACTCTCCTCTCCAAAGCTCTTGTGAGCTCAGCTCTGTGCTGCACTCCTTGGTGATTTTAACCTTGGGATGCAGAACTGGGTGAGCAGGGCATGACAGCTCTGAAGCAGGCAGGTTGGCACACACTCCCCCACTTACCTGCAGTAAGAAAGAGGCAGGACATAACCCTGCTTCTTTTTAAAGCAGTACTTTCATTAATAATTTCTTATTTAGGAGTAAAACTGTACCAAACCTTAAGCACAAAGCCAGGACCAGTGTCATCAGCAGCATCACCAAGACCCTTCTGTTGCAAAAATAAACCTTTTAGAATATAAACTTGTCACCTATTACCATTGCAAGGTGACAGTGATTAGAAGTTTCACATTAGTAGCAATGCCAGTGTTACGTTCACCATCCTAGGGACAGATACAAAACAGCCTTTCTGCAATGACAGAAGGCAGGAGAATTTGTCTCTTTGCAAATGTCTGGCACAAGATGGGTCAGCAAGAACTGGGGTTCTTGCTGCTAGTTGATATTCATTTCCAAGGGAGTTGCTTTAACCAACTGGAAAGGTTTGTGCACGCTGATTTGGTTTTATAAGAATCTGTATCCAGAGGACCAGAAACACTTCCACTCAGCAGAGGAAGAATGCAAGGTGCACTACCAAAGACCAGAAAAGACCAAATGGTCTTTTTCTTCCCCAAGATGACAGAATAATGCTCAGTCATGGGCACATTTCAGTCTGCACGCATTCAGGACACCTGTTGCTGTGGCAGAGGCAAGGACTTCATGTCAAGACTTAAAAATGTACGCCTAAGGCTACAAATACCCTTCTTCATAGTGTGAACTTTCAAGTCTCTCCTGGTCGTTTTTCTCTTCTGGGAGGGGATTTCGAGCAAACAACACCTGATGAGTTCTGCTGAATTTCCAGCCTGAATTGTTTCCAGAAGGGCACAGAGATATGCTTGCTAATGCCTATTAGCATTTGTGTAGAGACATTCATTTAAAGGCAGAAACGGGAGTAACAAGGTTGGTGCAGCTCTCTCTGCATCCAGAGAGTATACGTTTTGTATCTGACACAGCCAACAGCATAAAAATACCAGTTACATCTTCCAACTACAGACAGACACTGATGTGGTACATGGTTTTCTCCATTGTAGTGTGCCAAAGCCCAGCAACGCCAGTCACGTGCAAATGGATATCTGAGAAGAGATAGGACTGCAAATGTACCTGCTCAAGGGGGGGAATGTGAGCTGTTCTGTTACTGCAGCCAGTAGATGGCTCCTCAGTACACACTTTAGCTCCGTGCTCAGCTGAGAAAGGACTTCCTGCTATGCAGCAACTCAGTCCAAGCCAAGCATTCTGTAGGCTGTTCCTTAGCTGGTTCTTTAAAACTAGTGACAAACACTGGATCAAGAAACATTTGTTGTTAAACAGATAACTTGGTGTGGTGTGACAATTTATGCTGTTCCTACCCTTATCCAACACATCCCCCAGGTCTTAACTTCAAGCACTCCAGTCATACTTTTCTACCCACAAAAGAAACACAGCCCTTTCTGGGGTGAGAAATGAAAACTGTGCAACTGCATGGGGCAATGCTGCACAACAATTTGCTTTTATTTCTAAAGAATTTGCATTAAAACAGGATTCCTGTTCCCTGTCTGCATCAGCTGCCTGTACTTCACTCCAATCCATAATCCTCTGTTTGTTATTTGTGACTTCACAATTGGTCGCTATGGGAACGATTTTGATGTCATGGAGAATTATTAGTTCAGGTAGGGAGAAATCAGCAGAAGCAAACGAACTCTTTGGAAACAAAGAACCTGTTTACATGAAAATGTGCGGAAGGGTGAGGGAGCAGAAATGCAGCTAATTCAAGGAGTCTGCTCCCAGCTTTTTGCCAGTTACCCACGAGCCAACAGGAACTTTTCAGTATTTAATATAGAGGAGTGGGGAAACAGCTTAAATAGATCACAGAGCTTGCAGGATCACTGATTTGTGTGGGGACTCCATATGCACCCACAGTATAAACCATAGACACATCTGTACCTCATGCCGTGCCAAGGGCAGCTGACAGGTTTTGCTTTGGGTGAGAATGAGGATGCCACTCCTCACCACTTACCTTCCCCATGGTCCCCAGAGCCCACCTGCAGGACAGAGTTGCTNCAGTCATGGGCACATTTCAGTCTGCACGCATTCAGGACACCTGTTGCTGTGGCAGAGGCAAGGACTTCATGTCAAGACTTAAAAATGTACGCCTAAGGCTACAAATACCCTTCTTCATAGTGTGAACTTTCAAGTCTCTCCTGGTCGTTTTTCTCTTCTGGGAGGGGATTTCGAGCAAACAACACCTGATGAGTTCTGCTGAATTTCCAGCCTGAATTGTTTCCAGAAGGGCACAGAGATATGCTTGCTAATGCCTATTAGCATTTGTGTAGAGACATTCATTTAAAGGCAGAAACGGGAGTAACAAGGTTGGTGCAGCTCTCTCTGCATCCAGAGAGTATACGTTTTGTATCTGACACAGCCAACAGCATAAAAATACCAGTTACATCTTCCAACTACAGACAGACACTGATGTGGTACATGGTTTTCTCCATTGTAGTGTGCCAAAGCCCAGCAACGCCAGTCACGTGCAAATGGATATCTGAGAAGAGATAGGACTGCAAATGTACCTGCTCAAGGGGGGGAATGTGAGCTGTTCTGTTACTGCAGCCAGTAGATGGCTCCTCAGTACACACTTTAGCTCCGTGCTCAGCTGAGAAAGGACTTCCTGCTATGCAGCAACTCAGTCCAAGCCAAGCATTCTGTAGGCTGTTCCTTAGCTGTTTTTTTAAAACTAGTGACAAACACTGGATCAAGAAACATTTGTTGTTAAACAGATAACTTGGTGTGGTGTGACAATTTATGCTGTTCCTACCCTTATCCAACACATCCCCCAGGTCTTAACTTCAAGCACTCCAGTCATACTTTTCTACCCACAAAAGAAACACAGCCCTTTCTGGGGTGAGAAATGAAAACTGTGCAACTGCATGGGGCAATGCTGCACAACAATTTGCTTTTATTTCTAAAGAATTTGCATTAAAACAGGATTCCTGTTCCCTGTCTGCATCAGCTGCCTGTACTCCAATCCATAATCCTCTGTTTGTTATTTGTGACTTCACAATTGGTCGCTATGGGAACGATTTTGATGTCATGGAGAATTATTAGTTCAGGTAGGGAGAAATCAGCAGAAGCAAACGAACTCTTTGGAAACAAAGAACCTGTTTACATGAAAATGTGCGGAAGGGTGAGGGAGCAGAAATGCAGCTAATTCAAGGAGTNACTCCAATCCATAATCCTCTGTTTGTTATTTGTGACTTCACAATTGGTCGCTATGGGAACGATTTTGATGTCATGGAGAATTATTAGTTCAGGTAGGGAGAAATCAGCAGAAGCAAACGAACTCTTTGGAAACAAAGAACCTGTTTACATGAAAATGTGCGGAAGGGTGAGGGAGCAGAAATGCAGCTAATTCAAGGAGTCTGCTCCCAGCTTTTTGCCAGTTACCCACGAGCCAACAGGAACTTTTCAGTATTTAATATAGAGGAGTGGGGAAACAGCTTAAATAGATCACAGAGCTTGCAGGATCACTGATTTGTGTGGGGACTCCATATGCACCCACAGTATAAACCATAGACACATCTGTACCTCATGCCGTGCCAAGGGCAGCTGACAGGTTTTGCTTTGGGTGAGAATGAGGATGCCACTCCTCACCACTTACCTTCCCCATGGTCCCCAGAGCCCACCTGCAGGACAGAGTTGCTGCTGCCGTCTTTACATGGCAGAGATGGGTCTGCACTCTCACTGCTCGCACCTGTCCTGCTCTGTTCCTCCAGCTCAAGCCCTCCTGCACCCCTCACCCACCATCCTGCTCCAGCAGGCACCCTCTCCTCTGTGTCTTCAGTCAACTCAGTGTCAATCTCATCTTGGTCAGCTCAGCTCCATCTTGTCCCCGTCACCACAGTGCCCCAACTTGGCCCCATTCCCACCCCACTGCCTCACCCCAGTTCATCCCCACGACCTCAGCCCCATTTTGTCCTCATCGCCTCAGTCCCCTCACTCCACTGACATCTTTCACCCCGGTGGTCCATAACCACCTCAGTGCTCGTCTCTGTCACCTCAGACCTACATTGTCCTCACCGCCTCATTGTTCCCATTTGTCCCACCTCAGCCCTGTGTTGTGCTCCTTATCTCAGCCCCATTCTGTCCTTGTCACCTCAGCCTCATGGCCCTTTTTGCCCACAAACACCTCAGCTCCGCACTGCCCCCGTCCCCACTCCTGTCTCAGCTACCAGTTCGTTCCCACTCACTTCAACCCCACACTGCCCTCACTACCTCAGATCCACCTTGTCCTTATCACCTTAGTGCCCCCACTCAGTCCGTCCCCACGTTATCCCCGCTCCATCTTGTTCCCATCACCTCAGTACTGTCACTTTACCTCTGTCTTTCACCCCCATTACCCACAATCACCTTAACACTCATTCTGACTACACCACCTTGTCCCCGCCACCCCACCCCACGTCGCGCCCTTTTCCCGCCCGCCTCACAGCGCCTCTCACTCTCCTCCCCCTCCTCCCGCCGAAACGCCAAAGCGCCCGCCAACTCCTAGCCCCGCCCTCCCCCACCACCATTGGCCGATCCTCAGAACGTCCCGCCCTCCTTTTGACCGACAGCCTCTAAGCCAACCAGCTGCTCCGCCGAGCTGGCCACGCCCTCTCCCCCCCTCAGAGGAGCGGGCGGGGCCGGGCGGTGACGCGCGGGGAGAGGGTAGCAACAGTTGCCTCGAGACCCGGCGCGAGGCGCCATAGTGACCGTAGCCCTGGAGACTGTTCCTTGCCAACGGGAGCGGCGCGCAGCCCCGGCGGCCGGAGCGCAGCGCGGCCCGCGGAGCCCGGCGGGGAGGGCAGGTGAGCGGGGCCGGCCGGAGCCCGGANGCATACCCCCGCGCCGCGATGCGGGACTCCTCCCGTCCCGCTCCTCCCGTCCCGCTCGCTGTGAATAAAGCACGTTGTGCCACAGGAGCCGTCCCCTGCCCGAGCAGGGCTGTGTGTGTGTACGAGTGCCTGTTTCAGGAGTGTTTCTTGCGTTGGGATTCAGTCTTTCCCTTCTTTGCCTTAGTAGATGAAACATTTCTTTTTTGGGCTCGCTTTTGGAGGAAGCGAGTCATACTTATCAAAGCGGAATAAAGTATAAGTTCATAAAACGCTTTGTATTTTTTTTGCTTTTGGAGTATCCTTAAAGTGAACGCGCTCAGCTTCAGACCCATTGGTTAGCCAAGGTTTTCTCATTTGCTCCTACCAGAACTTTTCAGTTCTCACTTACAAGCCCTTAGAGAACACAGAGTTGTTGCTGATAGGGGACGGGGGAGGAAAGACAATAAAAAGCTATCAAAATATGAAGCTCCCACAACCTGAGGTTCATTCTGCTCTATTTGACTCCCTGCAAGGGTTTGCTTGAGTTTGGAATGAACCCATGCATTCGTAGGACTGTTGTGTCGAATGCTGACATCAGGGCTGAGGTGGGGGGGCTCCCACAGAGGCTTTGCTGTTTCATTTCTGTTTTAAGCTTTGCAAGTTCAGATTTTCAAAGCTGTTCCTGTACATCAGGGCTTGGGAATGCCCATCTTTCCAGAATGAACCTGAGATTCTTGTGTAAACGCAGGATCTTGGCCTGAAGGGCAAAAACATATGCAAAACTGGGGGTTGACAGCTGGGATTTCTTTGTCCCTACTTGCCTTCTGCATAATGGGAAAAATACCAGTGAATCCAAGGGTGCTGATAAGGAGCATCCAGTGCTACAGAGGAACGCCAGGTCTGTCAAACTTACCATTGGTTCCCACAGTCAGTTCCTGCTTTGTGTTTCCCGCTGTGCCATTTACATCTCATGAATTCCTCTTGTGGCACCATGTCTCTGTCCCGGGGCCCTGTGTGCCAGCCCTGTTTGCTGTGGAAGGGTCCAAAATCACGAAATCTCAAGGCTGGGCAGCAGCAGGAGCATGTGCTTCTGGCAGGGAGGAAACAAATGGCATGGCTGTGGCTACAGCCCAGAGCAGAAAATCCACCCTTACCCTGTGATCTGCCCTCTTAAAGGATGTTTTATATGTTTGTCACATAGGTTTGCATGGCTGGCGTGCAGGTAGAGGCGCAGCTTCACGAAGTGTCATAGCACAGTGCAGAAGGGTGGGAGGGAAGGGGCTCCAATGCTAAGGCTGGAAGCTATTTGAGGTCTGGAGAGTTAGGATTAACTTGTGTGTGAGGTAGATATCTGTGTGTACTTGCACAGTGGGACAGCAGAAATACGCTTCTTGTATCTTTTTGCTTGTGTAAATATGAAATGGTAATTTAAAGCTGTAATTCATAAGGACATGAGCAGCTGTTTCTTCCAGTGGCACTGACAGATGCCTCGTATCCTTGCTGTTGGGGTATATTAGAATCATAGTGTGTTTTGTGCTGGAAGAGACCCTAAAGCACCCCCAGCCTCAACCCCTGCTGTGGGCTGCTTGTCCCCCACCAGATCAGTACTTTCTTTTGATTCAAAGCTGTTATTCTTGTCCTGTCACTGCACCTCCTGATAAGGAGTTCCTCCCCAGCCTTCCTGTAGCCCCCTTTAGGCCAAGGAAGGCCATGATGAGGCTTCCCTGGAGCTTTCTCTTCTCCATCCTGTACACCCCCAGCCTTCAGCATGGCTCTGCATCAGTGGTGCTGCATCCTCTGCACCCAGTCCATCAGCTCCCCATCCCTCTTGTGCTTCCTCAGTGGAGAGCATTCATTGCCACTAAAAGTCAGTCCTGCACTTGTTGCCTTTCCTACACCTTTTGTGACAAAATGTCTTCAGAGCTGACATCAATTTAAAGCCTCAGTCAGCACAGCTTTTCCTGGCTCCATCAAAGTGAAATAGATGGCGCCAGTCATTGTCTTTAAATAGTCTAATACTTGTAACACCTCGGAGCATTGACAGCTGTTAAGTTGAATCAGAACATGGTTTTGCTTTTAATATAGGCCTATAAACAAAACTGATTGAATGCGTCTTAGCATATTTACCCCATTCTGTTTTAATGCTCTAAATCTAAGTGCATCCTGCAGCGTGCACAGTCACAGAACAGGGAGGGCAGTGCTGATTCAACAGGCTTATCTTACAGCTGCCTGCTCAGCCAAAGTTTCTGCTGGAGGCGGACGAGTTATATTTAAACCTTTCCCTCCCATGAAACAAATGCCAGTGCTGCTAACGCCAGGCACCAGCCAGCTGCAGCCTGACCTGTGGGCCCAAGCACCGTGTGTGCAGCCCTAAGGTGTGGGGTTGTGCTTCTCCTGTTTGAAATGCACGTGGGTTTTCTTTCTGTGCTCTGAGAGGAGGTGGTTTGTTTTGTTTGTGCTGGCAGTGCTTTATTCCTGTGTTCAAACATTCACAAATCCACCTTATTGTCTAAGAATGCGCTGGCTTGCTTGTGGTAAGCTGTCTCTGTCTAAGTAAGGTGTGAACTAATTATGCCATAAATACATAAATAGATAATAAAAATGTATTCAGCACAAGCCACATACCTCTTAATACACTGAACAAAGAGGAATCCTTTTGTAAGGGTACTGCCTACCAAAGAGGAATCCTTTTGTAAGGGTATTGCCTACAAATAATCACTTTTCGTAATGCGGAAAGCATGGAGACACGTCAGTGCACATTGTTACACAAACTGTGTCCAAATAAACAGAAAAAAACCATCCAGCACCTTCAGCTTTGGGCCATGTTTTTATGAATGATAGCTGTGTTTGTGATACAATGTACATAATTCAACTGACTTGTTAAGACAATATTTGGTTAGTGTAGACCTGTAACTTCATGTCAGTGACTGAAAGCCTTCCTCCCTTAATGAGATCCAGCTTGCTTATCACACCAGGTCTACACAGCAGCTATCCAGCACGGCATTTACAGGGAGAATTCTGAAGCGTACAAGAAGCAAGCCTCTTCCCAAAGAGAACTTTATGAACTGTTTTGGTTTTATTAGTCTGATGTTATACAGACCTTAAGAGCTGTAGAAGTGCCAGATGAAGGAATCTGAAAAGTAGTTAAAAGTCAACTGCTGAGTGTGCTTTTCCTCTAACTGAGATTTCTATTAGAAAATTAAGAATTTCTTTTTCAGAGTTTACCAAATGCCAGAGAAGTCTCAGCATAGTACAAATGTGTCCTAGCGACAAAGCTTTGAAATAAATTGGCAACTGAATGTTGCAGTTGCTTTCAAAGAAACAGGGGTCACAGGATGCTGTGCCAGCTGTGGTGACTGTATAAAGCAAATACAAAACAGAGTCAGCTTCTTAGTTTTCTTGTTGCAAATCAATACTCTACTGGAGGAAATTCTCAGCAAGGAGAAATTGCATTGACTGGACCTGTACCCTGTGCTGATGCACCACTTTGTACATCAGTGCATGTTGTAGCTTCGTCTCTTTGAGGCAGTTCTCTGGTTTCACATGCAGAACAAATGACAGCATGTGGCTGTGTAAGCTGGGAAGCCCAGTGTTTGCCTGTCTCCTGTGACTCAGCAACTTCTCACCTTATCTTTGGTGTGTTTAGACTTCTGAAAGCCTCTAGTCATTACAAAGAAAATGCTGGTTGGTAGGAATTCCTGGAGGGGAGGATGCTTGAAGTCTTCACCCCTCTTAGGCGGGAGCAGAGCAACTCTGGGTAGTCAAAGCTAGCAAGAGCAGCAGGCACAGGTGCTGCTGTGCGTGCTGCCAACCGTGAGGTGTGTACAACAGCAGCTCTGTATGGGCTCAGCACTGCTGCTTGGAGTGGCTCTGCTGAAAAAACATCAGAGGAAGGAGAGAAAAAGGAAAAAAAAGTGCAAGTGGAGTGATTACAAGCAAACCACCTTCTAGCTGTGAGCTGGTTAGTTGTTTTTAGACTGTTCTCTAGTATTAGCCTATGATCCCCTTTCCACCATGACAACCCTGCAACAATTCTGGGTAATTTCAGGCTCACCACATACAGCTGGTCAAACATTCAACTTGTTTGGGGGAATGTGTTAGTTCTCTTACTTCTTCAAATCCCTGCTGAGTGGGATGCTGGGAGTTCAGTGAGTTTTAGAAGAACCCTTCTGCTGACAGGTAACATCTGTAATGTGCTGGGAAAGGCAGCATTTTAGTAACACAGTGTAAGTGCTGTAACCTCAGTGCTCTGTGCATGGATTTATTTCTTTTTTCTCTCCCTCCCCCTGCCCCAGACTGTCTTGGATGGCACAGTCAGAAACCAATTTGAAATCCTTCTCTGGGATGTGATATGTGGGGGTAGATGTAAGTGTGTATGGACTAGTTCTACTTTATAAGCAGTCTGTGCTTTTAAATAAAATATTTTATGTGGTGCTTTTTTCCTATACTCTGACAAAGATGAAATGTGGATCCTCTCAATTACTCATTACTTTAAATGACCAATCATGGGAGGAAATATTCTGTAATAGGTACAGATCATGAGAGAAATAATGGCTTCTGGTCACCAAGCTTATCTTCACAGCTTACCTCTTCCCAGCAAATATTTGTTCTCTACAACACAGTAGACTCACTATTAGAAGACATCACCTGCTGGAGAAGTGAAGCCTCTTCAGCCAGGTCCTAAAACCCTTGAAGAAAGAACAACTTGCCTGCAGGCTGCCTGTTCTGCATAGATGTCTGAACTCAGTGCAGATTTCTGTATACTGATTACCTTCTCCAAAACTGTAAATGCAAAACTCGTCCTTCACATTTTAGTTACGAGCTCTGATGCATTCATCTGCTGAGGCCGCCGGCCTGCAGCCCCTGTCCTGAGCTTGGGTGCTCTTGCTCATGGTTTGGTCTCAAGGTCTGGTGCTGTAGATGTTTTCTTTGTAGGAGAAACACCTCCTATGATAGTTTATGTATTGCTCTCAACACCTGGACTAGAGAATGTTTACCAGGTGGGAGCCTCAGTAGGCAGTTGGATGACCAGGACTTCTGTTTGCCATGCTGACAAATGTTTGTATTTGCATTTCAGAGTGTTGTCTTGTGTGCTGTGATCGCTAGATAATGACTGCTTCAAATTATACTGGAGCATGAAAAAATGCTTTTTTGATATCTGGTTTTGACATTTTCATTCTTCTCAATCTTGACACTTGTTAGAATGTAAAAATAGTTTTAAAACAAACAAAAAAAAAGCATACTCAACACTTTTGTAGCATTTAATTAATTGTGTGCTCCTACAGATTTACCTGGATACTGAAATGCTGTGTCAGTCCCGTATTTAACCTGGCTTAAGTATATGGAACTGAGTAGCAGCAACTTCTTTCAGACTTATTCTCCAGTATCAGTTAAAAGCCATTCATGTTTGAGCTGTTACCGTGCTGGGAACCCCGGCGTAATCTGAGAACACATTATCCAAGCTCTGTGCAGGAGTACAGCAGGGCTGGTCTCTGCCCCAAGGAGCTTCCACTGGAAGGCAGAGGAAGGATTGCCTTATAACCAGGATGGGGGTTAATGATTTCATGCTGGCAGCATGCTTTGCTGTCCCAGCAACCTCTCTGCAGTCCCTGTCCAAGACATTCCAGTGCTGTGCCTCATCCACTGCCTGCTGCGTAATCCTCCAGATTGTTGGGGGAACGGCTGTAGCCACAGCCTACGGTTACCAGGGAAAAGCTTGGTGTGTCTTTGAGGGCTGGCCTCCAGAACGCGAACAACTTCAGCCCGCTCAGCTACAGAGCCCTGCTGGACAGAGATCAGCACCCCTGAGAGCAAACCTCCCCTCACCTTCAGGGCGGAAATGCACAGAAGAATGAGCCATTGTGTTACGGAGTCACAGACTTTGTTTGCGCTTAATATACAAACTGCAAATGCACATTTTGGAGGTGATTTCTGGGAATCGGCATTCTGGTTCTTCGTGGCCCACGAGGTCAGAGAATGCTCACTGTGGGCCAGGCAGTCCCTTTCTTTTGTTCCCACAGTGTTGTGGCTGATTGCAGAAAGCAGAGGATGCTTCTCAAACACAAACTGTGGACCATTTCTGCATTTGTTTCGTGGATGCAATCACCTGTAAAAACCCAACGCACCATATTGCAGTGCTCAGGAGTTCTTAAGTCCTCTGGTGTTGCTCTATAGGGAAACGTGCTTTGTCTTTATCTCCTTAGGTAGCATGCCTTCATAGCTCATTAGTAAAAAGTGCTAATCATCAGTACTTTAATGAGGACTGAAAGGAGAGATTTTAATATCAAAACATCTAAGGATGTCTGTCAACAGAATCTGTGTGTTAATTCAGACCCAGGGCTATATCCGTAGCTCTCTGAGGAGATGTATGCACATTTGTATACATATTAATTTATATATATGTTATGATACAGTGTAGTTGCAGGGTATGGCACGCCAAAGGATGCCTCTTCCACATTTGTCCCCAGACTCAGTCCTTGCCAGGTTTCCCTGGAGTTGTGCCACCTCAGGCTCCCCTGCAGGATCATGTCACGAGGCACAGGTTTATCTGTGATCTAGCAGCTCCCATCTCCTGCTCCAGGCTCTGCATCTAGCAGTACTTCTGAGCCTGTTTGGCAAACCCTGCTTTGATTGCTCTGTGCCTTCATTTCCATGTTTCATAAGGGAAAAACTCGATACCTGTCTTTTTCCGGGAGCAAGAGAGGGCTGGCGCAGCATGCTGGCTGGGAAAGATGCTGAAAGCATGCTCAGAGACATGTTCTGGGCCTGAAGAACTGGAGGACAGGATGGAGCTTAGAAATCCTTTACTTTGAGAGATGCTTCTGGGGAAAAGAGTGATTGGACATGGCTTTGCTGAAGTGCTTCAAGGACAGTGATCTCCAGCCTGTTTTACAATCCAAGTGAACACACGTGTTGTCAAAAAGTGAACTTTTCAACAGTAATGTTTGGTAGCATGAACTACAGGAGAGGTAAAATTGTTCCATGTCATTCTGTTTGCAGTATCTGACAAGAAACACCAAATAGTTTCAGTGACACTCCCTCTCACTGCACATTTTAAGAGACAATTTATGTTGTGGATTGAATTTTTCCAGCTGTATTCTAACCTTTTGTCCTTAACACTTGAGCTCTTAAGTGCCACAAAATTACTGAATTCATACATCATACATTGCAATTCTTATTCATGTTCCCTGAAGAATTACTTAATACTTCGGTGAAGAGTCTCTTATTATTCTATTATGAAGGAATTTTTGTCATAGCTTTCCTTTTGGCAGCTATTTGAACTTGTATTCTGATGTTGGACAACAGAATGTTACACAGTGTGAATGCATCTTCTGATTCCTCACTGCTTTCTTCACACGTCAGGGCTGAATTACACAGCCTGGGCCTTATGCAGTGCTTCTGTTGGAGGAAAGTGAATTGTGCATGGCTGTATTTTTATTTCACACTTCAGGCTTATTGCCATCCTGGGCTAATAGTGAACTGACAGCCAGTAGCCTTTATGAAATTTTCATACCTTTTTCTTTTTATGAGAAAGGTATTTATGAAAAAGGATGTATGAAAATTAGTAGCTTGTACAAGAAAGTTAAGATGAGGGTTGAGCCTGCTATCTCTGGAAGTGTGCTTCTCCTCCAAATCAGCAGGAGCATGTGCCGATGAGTGGAAAGTGCAGGATCAGTTACAGAAGGTATGCAATAATAGGGTCTCATAATGGCTTAGCAGGGCAGGATTCTCATTCTGCAGTCTGCCCTGCCCTCCACCCCGCAGCAGCCCTGCTCAGCTGGGCAGAGGGAGTTGGCTCTGCAATTCCTTTTGGACAGTAGTGTGCTGAAAACCTGCTTTGAAAGGTAAAGTAATCTCTGTACTGATGCTGTTTCATGAGTTTATATCAACAGCGAGTGTTGTATCGCTGCAGAAGCACAAACAAAACTCTCCCTGGGACACACGTGTGCACACTTGCAGAATTAGAGATCAATGCTGCAAACATGATTTGGTTTTTTTTGTTCTCTGCAGGTGGGTACAAGCTCATTGCTGTAGCTTTCAGAAAGACGTTTTTTGGTGAAAGTGATACAAACTGCTTGTAGTGTTCTTTGAGTCTGTTTTTTGAATTGTATCTCTGAAGACATCATGTGAAATGAGAAAAACTGAGCTTTCTCTTTTGGAAGATTGAATCTGGAAGTTCAGACTTAACAAAACCTACTTTTTTGCCTTTGAAATAGGCAGATGGGATCACGTCACATATCACTTGCTCGTTTATTTTGACTGAAGTCTGATGTCAAGTAGTGTCCCAAGCAAATATTTAAGAATAAAATACCATATTGCTGACTTACAACTCTGTTGCTGTTAGTTTAAACTAACTATGGTTATAAAATCCCTCGTATTGGCATAGGTTCTGCTACAGAACAGTAATTGTTTGTATATAGTATTTCAAGCCTGTTGTGTTTTCTGCTATTACGTTAATGGAAAGCATGTTTTGACATCTTCCCCTTAACTCATTGACTAAGCTGCCTAGATTTGGAATTCCATCTGGCTGCAGTGAGGGAGTTCTTCCCTCTATTCCCCACCCAAATCCCAACACACAGCTGAGCCAGAAAAGGGTAACTGCTTTTTAAGGCAACAAATCACTCTGCTTTTACTATTGGCAGTGCATGGGTCCTTGCTGGCTACCTGCTGCACTGAGGCTCTGGAGGTATTGCAAGCTTTTTTAAAACCCTTCAACTTGTTTGTAGCACGTTTGTCTTGTAAATACCTTCAAATCATGGCCCATGAGAGACCTATGAGTCAGGGAGTACGAAAGGGTCAAGTATGGATGTTGTAGGAACCCCAGCCTGATACTTTTGAGTAACAGAATAAACTGGTGTTTCATTTGACAGTGCCAAAACCCATCTGTAATGAATGTTCCTCAACCTGTCCTCTCCCCTCCCACCTCTTTTTCTTCACTTCTTTGTCTTGTGGGGAATGAACACTGCAAATCGGAAGACTGTGGTGAGATCGGTGTTAACACATATTTTCTGATTTTCTCTTTAAAGTGTGGTTTATGGAATTCAGTTAATGAAAGGAAAATCGAAGGAGAGCAGAAATGGGTCAATAGCCAAACAATTCCTAATTTGAAAAGGAAAAAAAAATAATAAAAAAAGGAAATTGCTCAATACTACTGAAAGCTGTGAGTGCTGACTGCCTCCTCTGATGCTTTTTAAGCTGCGCAGCTCAGACAGGAGAATCAAGTTGAGGTGATTTAATCAAGCCACCTGTGCAATCTTTCCTATTGAAAAACTCCATTGAAAGCTTAATAGCCCACACAGAGGAGCAGGATCTTGGTTCTTAATGCTTCAGCCTGGGCTCCCTCTTCTTCAGTTAATGACAAGCCTTCATTGTTCTTTTCAGCAGAATAAAGGAAAAGTTGTTGCTGAGGACTCAATGTAATTCACTCTTTTTTGCCATGTGCTTTTTGCAAAAAAAAAAAAATGGATGGGGTGGGTGCATTATTGGATAGCTCTGGAGCACTTTAATCTGCAGTATTAAACTCGGGTTTCTGCACACTTTTTCTTCCAGGCAAAAACCTTGCACCTTCTTGATTGTTCCAGGCTCAAAGGAGCTGCTCCTGCTTTATCCAGCTCTGATACAGAAGTCTCCTAAGTCATTTGTGGTGTCTGTGAGGGAGGTTGGCCTTGCTTGGAACAATAACAAGTTTTGCTGATCCTTGAACTGTTAACTGGGCTCTGTGTGACTTAGCAAACATCTGGCCAGCCCAGACAGCTCCACATTCCTTCAGGACCGGCAGAAGAGCCCCAGTTCTCCCCATGGCAATCGCATTAGGTTTGAAGAACTAAAATCTGTGTAGCTTGCTGGCAGGGGACAGACAGTGTGCAGGCCAAGGGCTCAGGTGGGCACAGGTGAGGGCTGCATGCCAGCTGATGCCTGGGTTTGGTGACAGTGGCACAGCACAGACCCTCAGCCCCAGCTGAGCATCTCTCTGTATGGAACAGAGCCTCAGCAGGATTTTGCCGTTTGAAACATGGACAAGAATAAGAAGGTGTCCCAGCTGCGGTGCTTATGGTCAGTAACTTCTGTTTGTCATCTCAATCCACCACCTCCAGTCTCCCAGGAGAAGGCGGTGATGTTCGGCGTACTGCTTCTCGTTCTGCCTCTCGTGCTCCTTTGTGAAATGCTGCATTGTGTACAGTGCTCCTTTGTAAGATGCTGTTAGTATTTTTAACTGAAGAAGTATTCCTAGAAAACATTTTTCTTTGCTAATGGCACTGCACCTTTTTGCTGGTGTTTGCTGTGCTGATTATTTGACCTTAGGAGGGTTTTTACTCTGTTCTCGGCAGCTGACAGCTTTCTTTTTCAGAGGAGATAGATGGATGTGTTTCTTCACCCCTGTATAATTTAGGTACTATTGACAGTTTAAGGAATATTATTTTGCGGAGTAACTAAGTCCTTGTGTTAGACTGCAAATGAATAAACTCTTCCATATTTCCATCTGCAAATAACAAAGCTGTTGAGTGAAATTCACTATTACAAAGCTGTAGGAACTCCAATTTAGTTTTCATTTAAGCAGTTCATTTTGTATGCAAATTTGTATGAAATCTGGCAGTCCTTTCAGTAGGTATGTTTAAGAAATGAAATGATGGTTGATTCTGGTTCCAAATGTGCTGTGATGTTAGGTTACTTTCTTTAAAAAGGAAAAATAAAAAGGCAATCATTGCTTCTCTTAATTGTGAAATAGGGCAAAGTAATGTATAAAGAAATTTGTTTTAATATTTGAAAGGCTTTGTCATCCTCAGCTGTAGGCCACTGTTGTTGCTTGCAAGTGCATCTCCAGCTCAGGAAATGTCTCATAATTGGAAAAACAAACATTTTCTGTGTGGCTTCTGTTGAAGGAAAGATTTAACTTGAAAACTTCAGTTAAAATAGTGGCATATATCAATAGGATGCTCTCCGTTGTGGTAGATATTTCTTTCTTTGTTTGGAATGAGGAAATGTGAAGTATGATACTGAGTGGTACCCTTGTGTCAATCCTGCCTTGAGGCGAGAGTGTAGGGATGCTCATCTGACAACACCCCATGACTTGGCCTTATGCATTGCTCACCAACTTGTATTTGGGCTGCAGTGAGGCCTTCGTGCCCTAGAGGAGGGTTAGGGGGCAGGCCCTGCTCCATGCATGGGTTTCTTTCACAGCCTGGCTGTGTGTGGATGTGCAAACTCTGTGCCAGCTCTGCACCATCCCGGTGTGGGCTCCGCTCCAGCAGTGCCCGGTCCCTAAGCACTGGCATTCCTCACATTCCTTCCTGTTTGTATCTCAGCTACACAACATCTAATTACGCTGCTACACAACAGCCAGCCAGCAAATTAACATTATAATGGATCTTAAGGTTTAGTAATTACTCAGAAATGTCACTGGGCTGGGAGACTGCTGTGCATCCAACACAGCAATGGTGGGCAGTCAGCTCCAGTTTGCCTTGCCCTTGTCTTGCAGTTGACAACTTCTGCACATCCATTCTTGAGATGTTGTTGTCATGATGGCACCTTCCTTTGCTATAAAGAGTTCTGGTTATCACTGTGCAGGAGTGTCACCTAAGTTTTGAACCAGGTTCTCGAGCTGATGTATCAGCACTGATGTGCAGTAAGGGACAAGGCCTCAGAGGGGGCACTCCTTGGTGCTCTGGGACCTTGGGCAGTCCTGTATATGCCAAGGTTTCAAACGTTGCTATGAGAGGGCCTTACTGCACTGCTCAGGTTGGCCATACGGTTGGACTACTTTCTGTCACAGCTGGGGAGAAGACAGTGAAAGTAGCACTTCTGGTTCAGGAACCACAGTTTGACTGTTTTGTTCTGGTGAATTTCTCCTATGTGTGCATGGGGGGAGGCAGGGAGGAGCTGGGCTACTGATTATGGTTGGAGCATGAGCTGGTGTTTGTATGTGGACTTGGGAGACGTTCTAGGCAGGGATGAAAGAAACTTGTACAAAGAAGAACAGGAGTTTTTGTCTTCTACTGCTTGGTTTTTACTAGCTCACTTATTAACATAGTGTACTCCTGCAGTAAAACCGTTCAGTCATAGTTTACTGCTTTTCAAATATGAGCCACTTACATCTAAATTGCCGTGTAATATGGAAAGTGACTCCCATGGTACCAGTGTCCTCCAGGAGCAGTTACCCTTACATCAGTGCTTACTGTTTAGTATGAAGCTACATGGTTGACTTGTAGGAATATCCTGCCAAATTTTTTGCTGACCTGAAGTATCTCTGGCACTTCTGCACACTGGCAACTGCTGCTTTCTTATGACCTGCCTCAGCTGCGATGTTTGAATCACTTCTCTCTGGCCACTAACCTGAACCCAAGGCTTTGGAGTCGTGGTGCAGGCAGCACAGAGCAGCATCTCCTCCCCAGGCTGGCTGCCTGCATCTCCTTGCACAGCAAACTTAGCACTGAGCTTCCAAGGAGGGCACCTGGGGTAGGTGGCTAATGCCAGGTGCTGGAAATCCTATGCATCCAAAGTACCTGCATCAAGAGCATCCTGTAGGGCTGAGAAACCTGGGGGTCTTCAACTGTTATGTGGCTTTGACCCCACTTCCAGCTGAGTCCAGCTAGCATTTGCTTTGCAGAGAGAAAAGCTTGGGAACTGAGGTTGCTGCCTTTTTACTGAAAGGGGAAAGGGATGAAATAATAGTTAATACTTAATGCATATGAGCAGCGCGGCTGCTCGGGTTGCCTAGCAGCCTGGAGCCAAGCAGCACAATGAAAAGGCCTCACTGGGTGAGCCTGCAGCCCGTGGCTCCGTTTGCGGGTGGAATCTGACCCTCACAGCTTTTGGGAAGGGGGAGGAGATGGTGGAATTTGCCACTAATGGATATTTTAGCTCTGGATCATCACTATCTGCTCCCCCCCCCAACCTCCATCTGGTTTTCCTTTTCAGTTTTTCAAGTGTAACTCAGAAAGCTTTAGCCAAAGGGAGGTGTTAAAGTTTTGTGTGGTTTCTGGAGATGGAATGGGCAAAAATCTCTCAAAGCTGTTTTCCTTCTATTTGAGACTGCATCTCCAGCAGTCTGTAGAACATTACCATTTCATGGTCTCTTCAATATACTGCTCAGCACAGGCAGTGAGTGCTATATAGACTGGAAATAGCTCTTGCTGTCACACTTAACTCTCCTAGCATTGCTCTCGTTCTTGCAAGAAGAGGATGTGGGTTTCATTTTCTGGAAAGCAAAAAGTAGAAGGATTCATAGGAAGGGCAGAGAAAAAAAAAAAAAAAGGAAGGAGAGAGGGTTCAGATGGTATTTGATTGTGAATACATTCCTACACAAGGCCAGAAGTGCCCTAAAATAAGTGTGCATTAGAAACCACTAGGGTATACAAATGAGGAAGGTTGACTGTTTCACTAGTGACTTTCTGAAATTGGGTTCTTTGTGCCTTTTCAGTAAAAGTCAGAAAGCTGGAAGCTTCTTCCTGGATGGTGCAGCTCTGTGGGAGTAACAGGACTCCAGCAACTGAGCTGCGAACCCCCACCAGCATCCTCACTTGCGATAAGAGGTGTCAGCTCTCAGTGTTAATGCATTTTCCTCATCCCAGCGGTAACTTTTTAGCATATTAAAGGCCGGAATGAGGGCACTTAACTGAGAAAGGAATGGAAGGAGAAAAGTCTTGGACTTAATTTGCCAATCTTAATAAGGAGTAAGAACAGTGGCTCTTTCATGGCTTTGGGTCTTGCATCTGAGCTGATAGGTCTTGGGCTGATGCCAGCAAAGGCATCACTCGGATAACTTTGGTAGAAGGATTCTTGGCATTGAGTGAGACCAGAGATATCAGGAGACTGGGGGCAGAGATGTTCCTCTGAGCCAGGAACAGCTGTGGAAGTCCTTTACTTGGCCAAATGTTGCAGTGATAAAGCGTATTTTAGTCATCTTTCATTTTAAATGGTATTTTGCGCAGCTTGGAGGCTTCAGTGCTGAGGTCTAGGCGGTAAGTATGATGGGCTAAGGAGTTTGAGGTCACTTCTTTCTGGCACAAATACTCTCACCTCACCTCAAATAGCTGCAAATGGTGTAATTTTTATTCCTTTACTGGGGAGACTCTTCAAGTTCTGGCATTCCTTAGATTTCAGTTGTCATTCTGAAGGTGCCAGGCTATGCTCAGCTCCTGGCTTTGGCACAAGTGTCTCTTCTCATCACCAGAAATGTTCCAAAATGTTCCTGGAGTTCCCATTTGGAAGGCAGGAGGCCTGTGAGATGGAGGTGCAAGTAATCAAGTGCTGGAAGACTGGATGCTTGGGAGTCTGAGGTCAGCAGTAGTTTGAAAAGTAGATCTTTAAATAACAGAATTGTTGAAGTACCTTATTTAAAATGTATCCAATATGATGACTTTTTGAAATCCAATGGTTCTGATTTTCATGGCCTCTGCCCTGGAAAGGCGAGTACTGTAGTGCAGTTCTGTTGCAGTGCCCTGGAAGGCTGTGCCAGGAGTAGATAAATGCCAGAGCAACGTGCTACAGAGGGAATGCTGAGAGTGCCCTGCGCTTAGAAGCCATCAGCTGCAGTGACAAACCTTGTTGTTAGGCACTGTGAAGGTGAGCTGACGGGATGCCAGTGCCTAAGTTAGATTTGAAAGTTAAAGGGACAAATTCTGCCCAAATTCTGCTCCTATTGAATTCGTGAGCCTGTGACAGCAGCATGTGTCCTTAATGATGATTAGCAAGCACAGCAGAACTTTTGTGTTTTGGATTGTACCACTGTGCCCAGGACAATGGCCCATTTCCACCATCCCAGTAAAAGCCAGCCTCTATTCTTTACATCCATAGGGAGCAAGCTCTGACTTAAAATCCTGTGAGATTTTATAATTCTTTGCTTATGGCTCATTGCCTCAAATTTTACTATAAAAGATGGGAAATAGTTAATTTAAATTTGTTTCCCTTGTTCATGGATTTGGAAGGAAGCATTTTTCTGGTGAGCTTTTCCTCTCCATCAAACAGAGGACCTCCAAAAAGCATGCTGCTTCCTTTCCAGCTGCAGCCTGCACTCCCCCAGACCCCCAGGTACCACAGGGAAAAGTGAACCTGCTCTAAAGGGACTGGAAACTGCTGGGAAATGTATAGGAATCTACAAACAAGTGAGAAGAAGTTGGGAAAGGGCTCGTGCTGGGGCTGGTGTCTGTGCGGTGCAGGGCTTCCCCAGGCAGTGAGCACGGTGACTGACTGATGACCACCCTCTTTAAAAGAGGTTAATAATATTTGGGAAAACAAATTCAAAAAAAGAGGTTTTCAAAAAAGCTCCTTTCCTGTGCATTTCCATTGAAGAGCTCCCAATCCATTTATTCTGTAATAATGATTTAAAAAAAAAAAAGAAAGAAAAACCCACAACACCCCACACCCCGAAGCCCCCCCGCTCAGTTACTATAGCAAAGACATTATTTGTCGATCCTCCCGGGCTGCTGAAAATACCCGCTGACATATTTAGTGTTCTCGCGAGCTGGCGGCGCGCGCTGAGGCCGGTGGGGCTGGCACTGTTTGGTTTGGGAAGTGTTCCCTGCGTCGCACAGCAACGCGGCCCGGCCGCCGCAGCGGGCTCGGTCGCCTCTAGCAACCCTTGTTGCTCCCCAAACATCGCCCTGCCCGCTTCGTCACCTAACATCTGCCGGCTGCTCCTCCCATGCAAGCCGTGCATCCCATACTTTTGCTGCAGCCGTGCATCCCTACGTTTTCTCCTGCTGCTGTATTTGCAGAGCTGAGATGGGGCTGCAGCTCCCCACGGTAAAACCCAAAAGTGCTCTCAGGACTAGAATTAAATCTAACCATCTTGCTTTCCCCCTCTTAGGGATTTGCAAGGACTTAAATCTCTCAGCTTGATCTACAGCACAGCATTGAGGATATGCTTTAAAAACTAAAGCTTTATGCTACAGATGGACAGAGCAGAGTGGGTCCAGGGCTACCCAAGCCCCTCTTGGGGCAGGCAGAAGCAGTAGGGGCTGGGGATGCTGTCAGGAAGCCACCCACTCAAATTTTCTGGCCAAAAGCACTGCCCGCAGGGATTCCTTGGTTGGATCAAGTTATACCTCAGTTATTCCTCATTTGGTAACAGTCAGTGTTTTTTTTTTTGTTTGTAGACATAATTGGTGCAAAGTACAAGCTGCTAGACCAGTATGTGTTTGAAGACTTCATCTTCTCCCTTTCAACTTGAACGTGTTCTGTCCTATTCCTGTCCCCACCAAAAATACAGCCGTGCCATTCTCCAAGTGCGCAGTATTCCAGTGCATATTCCTAAATGTCTTCTCTAGGAAATCTGAAGCAGCCTTCCCCTTTTTTAGGTTTTCCAAGAATTGTGTGGTTTTTAGGCAGTTTGTGACTTCTATCTGGGGGGTCATGTTTAGTCTGCTGTAAACTTGTCAATAGCTGTATGAACGTTAAATCTCCATGGGACAAAGCCCAGCTCCTTCTCCTTCTTAACTGCTAGCAGTGCACTGCTCTGGAAAGCAGCTGTTTCTGTCCCTGAGCTGCAATAACACACACAGAATGCTGCAGTGATGAGCTTCCAGCAGCTGGGAGCTGCAGTTCAGGGCCCCCCTGCCATGCCAGCCTGTGCCTCCAGGACGAGCTCCCAAATGCACACAGCCAATGTGGGTTTTGAACATACAGCTATTTTATGTGCAAAAGGAGAATTATCAAGAAGCAAACCCCAAATTCCCAAGAAGATCTTGCCCCAGAAGGTCATTGACAAGCCTTGGGTCCTCCTTGCTCCATCTGAAGTTTCACTCTGACACGGGGCACTGCACAGAGGGCGAGACCTCTTTTCTGCAGAGCAGGAACAGAGCTCAGCCCACTTTTGGTGCTCTGCCCCAGTAACACCAGTTGTCAGCACTGCCTGTAGAAACATCTTGTGCGTGGATGGAGAGATGCTGCAGATAGAGCTGGTTCAGGACTAAGACTTAACTCCTTTCGGTTGCTCTCCTTGCCCAACTCCTTTCTGGCTTCTCAGTCTACCTCATTGTGCCACATTTTTGTGCACTGTGTGGGGGAAGCTCTCCCCTGAGCTCAGCTGCTTTAAAATCTGATTTGAAGTCATCTCTTTTCTGAATGGCCACAATTTATGTTTGTGGCTTGTTCTGCTTTACTTTGTTAAGCACCATAGCACTCAAGAATGGTGCTATATAAATAAATACCAATACTGAGCTGTGTTGGCAGCAGTCATTCCTGCTCACCAGATGGGCATGATGGGAACAGCTGCTGCTGCCCCATTTCTAAACAAAGTACTGCAGCACATCTCCTACTTCAGGGTTGACTTGTCAGAAGGGTAGATAGCCTTGAGACCTTTTAAAGGATTCCCTAGGCTAAGCAAATAAATGATGGACACGTAGATTCAGATTCACTTGGAGTTAATTTAAAATAAGGGACATATTCCATAGTTTTCTGCCACAGCTCTAAAAGCGGATCCTACAAAAGCACAGTCAAGTATCCAGTGTCACATCACGGTACCCAGTCTTCAAAGGGACCAAGTCCCTGGGGCAGCATGAGTGCCTCCAGGTACTGAGGGCAGAGTGGGAGCAGCTGGGATGGGGTTCTGCTGTGGTCCAAAACAGCACCTTAAAGGCTTGTCCTAGAGAGCAGCCTTCTCTATGCCTGTGTATTGCCTGATAAACTGCACTTCCCCTATTGAACCACAGTCTTGGGAAACCCTGCTGTGTACATATTAAAAATATGGGAAGATGATGAATTGGAGCCCAGAACTTGTGCTTGATTTCACTGCATGTGTTCACTGCATTAGTTGCAGGTGGTACCTGAAAGGCCACAGTATGGAATAGAGTTCAGTGTGTGACATTTTTTTCCTCCTTCCAGTTGTGAAAGCCTCCTGACTGCCCATCAGTCTCCAAAAGTTCTCTTGGCCAGCACTGTTTTTCATGGCTATAGCAAAACTTTTCTGAAGTCAAGATTTAGCTAGCTAATAGAAAGGATGCAAGGACTGATATTAATGCTTTATAATACAAGCATTATTCAGTGTCACTGGGGCATTTTACTTGTTTGATGGCTGTCTGCTCTGGGACCAGCTTCTCCAGCTCAGAGAGAATGGCCTCATGTTGCACCAGGGGAGATGCAGGTTGTACATTAGGAAAATTGCTTCTGAAGGAAAGGCCATGTGCTGCAACGAGCTGCCCAGGGAGGTGGTGGAGTCAAAGAAACATTTGGATGTTGTACTGAGGGACGTGGTTTAGTGGGAAATATTGGTGGCAGGTGGATGATTGGACTGGATGATTTAGAGGTCTTGTCCAACCTCGGTGATTCTATGATTCCATGACCATTGAGCACTTGTTGACAGGGCTTTGCCAGTCTGAAAACCTGGAGCTATGGAACTTATCCTTAAGAACAAGCATCCGGAGCTGTCACAGGTAAGGTTCTGAGGGGTAGAATGCAGCACAGCAGTAAATGGGATGGTGCTGGCCCCCCTTTTCCTACACACCGGAAGGGTGTTCAGGTCTGAGAGATTCCAGCCCTACTTTTGGCATTTTGGGAGTGTTGAAGTCATTGAGATAAAAAAAAAGGGACAGGTTTATGGATGGGAGGGGGGGTCACTAAGTTCATTTGCCAGTACTCAGGACTGAGCTCTGAGTGTGCAAGATTTGTGATCAGGCTGCTGCCAGTGGCATTAACCCATCACGGCTCTGCTGCTCCATCTCAGCTGGCTCTTAAGTAAACTCCACTTGAGTAGCCAGCACCGAGATGTTCCTAGCACTTTTCTGCCACTGTGAAAGTCACTTTTAAAGAAACACTGAAGGTTACTGAGCTGCTGTTATGTAACAGTTATGTGTATATGTCTGATATATATATTTCATGACTGATTCCATGAAATCCAATTAAAGCCTGTGTTTATATTTATATTACAGTATATTATTAACTACTGCTAATAAAAGCTGATTCCAAATTTGTATTTTTCCATGAGGACCATGTTTCTGAAAAAACAGCCATACTGCTGCTGCCCTCGAAACTCATGTTTTGGATTTATCTGGGTTTCCAGGTAACTAGAGCTCTTAGACGACCAGCGGTTGCTTCTGTTTTAAATTAATTTAAGCTAATCAGTAGAAGGCTCTGGTGCCTTCTCTGTTCATATCATTTTGAAGCAATTTAATAAGCAGCCTTTCCAGAATCAGCTTATTATCAAGTGCCTTGTCATATTTGCCCATCCCTTCCACTTAGCACTCCTTATTAAAAGGCTAAAGGTTATGACATGCAGTTCAGGACACCCTGTCAGCTCCTGTTTATCTGGAATGCTCACTGTGTTACTTGAGGTGACAAGGGCATGTTCATGCTCAGAGCCAGGGATGCCCCAAGCTTTGCCCCATTTTGCTGCTGAGTTTGGCAAAGCTCTTCCCATTCTGTGGGATGAGAATGGAATAAGAAGCCACTGCTCATGGGAATCTCACTGCCCTTCTCTGTGCAGCCCTAACTGCTCCTCTGAACCCAGCTCCTTTTGAACTCTGAGCAGGAAGGACCTTCCACAGTTCCTAGTGCAGCTAAAACGGGAATAAGGAAATACTATGACACTCCAAAGTCAAGCTGGTATCATATTTTCTGGATATATAACATTTTGGATAAGGAATGGCCTTTCTTTGGATATAATGTTTGGATAAGGTCTTCCAGTACTTAAGGGAGCTTATAAAAAGAAGAGAAACTGAGTTTTTACAGGATCTGAAAATGATAGGATGAGGGGGAATGGCTTTAAACTAAAAAAGGGGAGATTTAGGTTGGGTATGAGGAGGAAATTCTTCATTCAGAGGGTGTTGAGGCTCTGGCACTCCTGCTGAGAGCTGTGGGTGCCCCATACCCAAGGCAGTGGGATATGGAGATGGGGTCGTGGGCAGCCTGAGCTGGGGGGATAACTAGCCCATGGCAGGGAGGCTGTAAGATCCCTTCTAACCCAATCTGTGCCAGGCATACTCAATACTAACAACTGTGCTGGGAGTTTTACCCTCAAGTGTTTGCTGTAGTGTGTGAAGGAGGTGACAACCTTAATCCTAACCATGGATACAGCCACCCAGAGATGATGTGTTTCTGTTGGTTTCACAGCCTTGGAACTCCATTTTCCTGAAGCTGAATGCTGGGTGCAGGCATTGAGGATGGGGCTCATCCTCATCCTCAGTTCAGAGCAGCATGACAGCAACCCACAGTATGTGCTCACAGTTCCTCCAGCCCTGAGTTTTATGGGCAGTGGGAAAATAAAATATTTTCCTGATAGGGATTTCAGGGAAACGCCTGTTATTTCTTGGAGATATCATGCTTTGGAGACATGCACTGCAGGAATAAAGGATGTGTGAAGGCAGGAAGTAAGCTGGGTTTGTTACAAGTACTTGCCTTGATTCTGCTCTATGCTGGTGTAATTCATGCAATCACATTTTTATTCACATAATATAAAAATCTGTTTTTTCCAAATACAGTTCCTTTATATGCTGTAGTCAAAACACAGCTAGTGCCTTTTCAGAGCAGATTATTAAACAGGGACTAAGCCAAAAATGCTGAAAGAAACAGAAAATACTGAAGAAAACCTCAAATAAAATAAATGTAGCATAGAAGGTGGTAGATAAAGTCAATAATTGGTGCTCATCTGCTAGAACAGAAAATGAAGATCTGCTATTCTTTCTGTTCCTTTTATTATTTTTGAACACTTCTGAGTGTATTGAGGGTCCTCAGCAGTGAATCTGTTAAATGTAGAAACCCTACATCCTTTTTCTAGAGAAAGATTGATAGATAAACAGGGGAGTAAATACAATTTAGGGCTTGTGTAGAACTTGGTGCTTAAATAACATTTTTATTTCTTCTGAATTCAGTTGTTGCCATTCTGTTTTTCCTATTTATTCAAGCTTCGTGCCAGCTAAACCTGAAAAAAGTTCCAGAAAGCAAATAACTATTTTAAATCATAAACCTTCCTTTCAAAGTATGCAGAAAATGTACAACATTAACCAAACAGAAAAAAAAAAAAGCAGAAACTTGGGTTTGAATTTTCATACAGCAAGTCAATGTTATGGGTAAGAAATAGTTCATTTCTTCTAATTAAACTACAGCCTTCCCATTACTACTTGATTCCGATGTTGGGATTTTTGGTAAAATATCATTATGAGATTTCTGTAAAAAACTCAGAGCTGTATCATGATCCTTTATATGGAAAAGTGACTCCTTGTGATTCCCTGGCTGTTTTACCCCTTGGTCAGCCTGAAATCCAATGAACTGAAGGAAATCTTGAAGCAGAAACCAGGCACGGTTCAGCATCCTGGCTGTTGGGTAGTGCAGCTCTCATTAACTAATGGTAATATTAAAGAGGCACAAAGATTACCCAATGCATTAATTTAGGGTGAAGTTTACTATGAATTCCCTTAGCAATCACATCCATCTCTTCAGGTTCCTCACTGTTCTGTTGCATCTAACTGCACTTCATTTTAGTTGTGTGTTTTGATGTGAGCAGGCTTATCTCTGTTCCCATGACCATCCGTATTCTGGTTTTGGTTTTTATCTTCAATCCCTGCTATAGCATGTGTCTGACAACACGTGCAGGCAGCGATTAAGAACTCAGGATACCTTGTTTTAGCTGGGGAGCTAATGCAGTTGGCATTTGCTTCCTGTTTAATGAACGCGGCATCAGAAATAAAGGAAGACATAATTATAGCAGCTTTGCCTGGAAAAACAAATGTTTCCATCTTGATTTGAAACGAAAGACATGAAGTACATTCTTCAGTCTTAGGTTTACTGTTGATTCCTGTGCTTCAAGGCAGTTATTTTCCTGGTGGATTTTTATGTCCCGTGTTTAAAGTTCAGAAATCCCCTTTGAGGGGCAGTGCTAACCCATTTTCTAATGACAAATGCAGAGTCAGTGCAGTCACCCGACAGAGGCACTAGCATCTGCCAAGGTTTACTGTAAAGCCTAACAATAAATGGCTGAGACATTTGTCCCAGAGGTAGAATTATTGACTATTTTTATTAAAAACAACAAACAACAATAACAACCTTGTCCAAGACATTTTCCTTCCCCTTATTTATGCCCCCATATTGTATTCCATTTTAAAAATTCTGCCAGGAAAAAGCAAAACAAAACAAAACAAAAAAACATAAAGATGTAATAAAGGAATGTAAAAAGTTTAAATAAGATCAAAGGATGACCAAGTAAGTTTTGAAAAGCAAATTCAATTTTTCCCCACCATAAAATGGTTCACAGTATGTTTTGCCTTCCAATGAGCATGTAAATCACTGAAACAAGCAATGTTAGTATTCTCAAAGCAACACTGGTATGCTTGAACCATTATTGTGGATTAAAAAAAGGCTTTCACTGTTTGCTGGTGTAGGGTAGCTCCCATGTTTTACATTTGCACCTTGAAAATGTAGTGCTATGTAAATACAAGACCTAAATGCCATCCATGCACCTCACACACTGCTTTCACCCGTGAGAATCAAACTGGCATGCTGGTCTCACTCCAGGACTTCCTGCCTTCAGTAAGGCTGCTCTTACATACAGTAAAAGTAAGGGAGGGGTGGCCAGGAGGAACACCACTCACACCCTCTCCTATAAAATCTGAGTCACTGTAGGGCTCCAACTCTGCTGAATGAGGAGCAGAGCAGCAAAGAAAAACAGTCCGAATACTTTCTCTGGGGCACACTCCCTGCTCTGGCTCTAATCAGCCACGGTTATTAAGACACTTGAGGTCTCAACGTTTAGTGGTGAAGCTTTTTTGTTTGAGTGTTCAGGAGCTGATAGTTTATATTAATGCATTCCGTGGAAAAATACTTGGAGCTCCTCTTCACCTCTGCGTTCTGTTGAGCCCTGGCTGCAGCACTTGGACCCTGTGGTGCTGGGCCCCCATCCTGTGGCTCCTTCTGGGAGGTGGCTTCCACCCCATCTGCAGCACAAAGCTTTTGGATGCCCCTCACTGCAAACCAGAATGTGGAAAACATTGCAAAGTGCTCCCTTATCTCTGTTTTCCCAGCGTTTTGGAGCTGGTTTAGGCAGGACAGATTAACAAAGGCAAGGCTATTTACATGAAGGCAATGAGATTTATGAATGAAGCAGCAACAATTGGAGTTTTATCAAGCCCCAGGCTTGCAGCATGACTACTTGTCTTTCTCAAACACATTCAGACTTTGACAGCTCTCTGAGGCCAGTGCTTGAAAAACACCTTACAGAGGGGAGCGGGATCTCTTTTTTAGGAGTGGGAAAACTGAAGCATAGGAAAGGGGAAGCGTCCTGCTCAAGGTCACAGAGCAAGTTGGTGGCAGGACCAGAAATAGCACCCAGAAGTTATTAGCTTTTTCTGTATTTCCTTTCCTGTCACTGCTGTTTGCTTGGATACCAAGATAGCTGGGTGTAAACAGAAGGTTTCCAGAGCCCAGCAGCCCCACGGCCTGATTCATTCAGCAATGATGCAACGTGGAATCCAGATTTCTGCACTGCCTCCTGCAGCCGCTGCTGTGATGCCACACGTGATGTCACTGCCGAGTTGAGCAACTTTGAGACTTGTCTGAACCTGAAATGCACAGTGCACAGGGCCCCTCTCACTGCAGTTTTATTCCTTCTGAAGGGTCAGATTCCATCTGCTAAGTGGAGAAGTAACTAAGTTGTCTTTTTGCTCTTAGTCCTGCACGGAGCCCTGGAGCTTTGGAAGTTGGCTGTGGCTGCTCTTCCTCTCTGTGACCCGCTGGTGGCTGTGGCGGCTGATTTGTTTCCGCATCTGTGCGGACTCACCAGCAGCTGCCAGGCTGCTATGCTGCCATCAGCTGTCTGAAGGCACCAAACGCCTTTCCCAGCTCTGTCAGTTACTTCTGCTGGGACAGCTGTGGCCAACAGGGACCAAATCTGGGCTGTAGGGAAATGGCAGGGCAGCTTCTGAGCTTCCAAGGCTGCCAGGAGCAGATCTGCAAAACTTCCTGCAAGGAGTCCTTTCCCAGGCCTGCATTTCAGAATTGGTACCAAAACTGGGCTGCGTCCCAACACCGAGCACCCATCACGAGTGTGTTCCTTGCTATGCTTGCACAACTTTGAGGATGGGAAATGAAAAGGCCTGGGACAGGCTTCCCCTCCTGCTGGAAAGCTGTTCCCCATCTCTCCTCTGGTAACTGTCTCCGGGACATGGGCAGAGATGTGGGGCACCATGCAGTGGTTGCTTGGAGTGCAGGAATTCTGTTGATATTGTCAGCATCTCAGCAGCACAAATTAGGGCTAGCAGATGGCATACATGGCTCTGTCTCTGCAGTTCTCAGGAAGCACAGGATGGCTTCAGTGGGAAATGAATTATTCTCTATGCAGGATGTTCTGCTAATGAACAAAATAATAATAAGTCCTGTACTTGTGATTTGGAGTCCAGCACTCCTGTGTCTGTCCACCTTGTCTGGAAGTACAGCTGCAGATGTCATTGGATTCTTTATGTCTGGTTTTGTTGTCATCAGTAACAGAGTCTGTGTTTTATAACAAATCTGAAACTAATGGTGATGATTTCTTTTGGCAACAGTTTGTCTTCTGCTTCTCTCTGCTCTCTTTTGGTCACTGGGGGAAGCCAGAAGACAGCATCAGCAGGGCTGAGGCACTGGTAATTCTGAGCTATCAGAAAAAGGCTCTCAGGAGTGATTCTTGCAGCCATACTTGAAATCTTTCTGCAGACCTGAAATGCCAACATCTGACCCTGTCAGAACCCTTCTCAAATTTCTTTTTGCCACCAAGAGCAGTGTCCAGAGTCCCCCTAAGCTTCTCATTGTCCCTTTTGGCTTTTCAATTGCATAAAATAGGGAGAAGTTCAGATACTGGAAGGAGGGGGAAGTAAAACTGAAAGGCTTCCACCCTGTTGTTTGGAGACTGTGTGGCATGCAGCAGCAAGGCTGAAGAAGGAGAAATGACTGCTCAAAATGTGGATGTTTCTGAATTTGTTGGTTCAGAAGGGATGGCAGAAACATCTTGAAATAATTTTAAATGGGATCTTTCAAAGCAGTCCCCCTAGGGTGGGCAGCATACGAGAAAGGAAGGCAATGGCTTAGGTCCTGCTTTGGGGGACATGGAGAGGGTGAAGTGATGTGGGGCTTGGCTGGAGGGCGGAGGTGTACCTTGGAGGTGTGGAATGGCACTCAACCCCTTCTCATTCTCTGCATTTGTGTTTGATTATATGCCCGAATTGGCCACCCCACTTTCAGAATGCAAATATTAGCTAAGCCTTAGGCAGGTATTTAAGTCAAAATTTTGCAGTAACCGTGATCAAGCAGAAGGGGAGAATAAATGGCTTTTAAAATATGCTGGGACTCTTACAGATCTGTAGTCATCCTTCGCTATGACACAATAATTTTCCAATGCTACTTTTTTGTTATATTTAGAAGTGCATTTTCTGTTCCTTCCCTCCCCTTTCTGCGGAACAATTGTGCAACTTTCTTTTTTCTTAATATAATACTGCATTAAAATTAGATTCAAGACTAAAAAGAGCCCTCTGTGTAGGAAGGTAGCTACCTTCCTTCCTAGCACTCCCCCTGGGTCTTCCACTGGGATTTTGCTTCATTTAGACACCAGTTCCTGGGGCTCCTGGCTATGGTGAGCGAGTGTAGCAGTGCTTCCTATGTTGATGTCCCTTCTGCTCTCTCCAGCAGTGAGCATGCAGAGTTCAGAGGGTGGATCAGACTCAGCAGCTTCTGTGACACTTCATCCTTCTGCATCAGCCCAAGCTCCAGTGGTGCAGCCAGTGCCAGCCTCACAGCAGGTAACATATGCACAGCTGGAATGCTGTTTCCATGGAGAAAGGACCAGTTCTACCAGTAGATGTATTTTAACCCAGGATTTTATTTGGGGGAAGTGTTTGCTAATCAGCTTGTTGAGACAGTGGTGAGAAACTGTGCTTGGAGATTATGTTGATCAAGGCCATAGTTATTTACCTGTGTTTGCACTGATTTTAAACCCCAGAATTTAGATTTTTAACTTAGCTACCTAAGGAAGTCACTTTGTGCCCGTTTGATGTTTTGATCAATATAATATCTTACCGCCATTTGTTGTGTCAATAAAAGCAGCAGATAATGAAACTATCCTTAAATGCATCCCTAGAAGAAAAGTTACCAAGCTCAAGAGAAAAGAGAGGAGGAATGGTGAGCAGGAGTGGGTGGAGGAGTCAAAATGAAGCATCTTCCTTTGGTGGGAGGATCATAACATGTTGAATTAGGGAGTGGGGAGATATTCATGATACATTTGCATGAATACAATGCTCTTGGAAGGTCTTCTGATAGGAGAGATGAATTAATTGATGAATGAAAACTACCTAGTACAAAACGGGAAGTGTTAAATATAGCTGTAGTTCCTTTTTATCCCATTTGGGGAACTGTCAGAAGAACTTTCCATCACAGTTAAGGAAACTGGAAGGATGAGAGAATGGGTGGGTGTAGCTGAGCTACGCCCTTCTCTCCAACTCCCAAGTGAGCAGAAGTAGCTGCCATTGGATGCTGATGGGAAGTGACAATTAAAAATAGTGAATTGGTAGGAGCATTTGGTCCATTAGGACTTGGGCACCCACATTGTGCAACTCAACATGTTTGGCCAGCCCACTATCTTCCTGCAGCCTTCCTAGCATTTATCTAGGTGTTGTTCTTCATTTGTATTATAATGGTCTCAATGCTGGACAATAGCATTAAGTATCTTAGGGATTATCAGACTGTACTGTGAATTCGACTGTGACAACGTTAATGAAGTATAGAAAACCTGCCAGCTTTGGATCATAAAATTACTTGCCCAGCCTTTCCTAGTGCTGTTGTGATGACACGGCGTATTGAGTAGATCTCCGTGGATTAAGGAAAACCCAGAGGATCTTGGAAAAGAGCTCGGGGGAGGAACATCTAGAGAGCTTCCCCTTACAACCTGCGGGACAAAGGAAACACTAGGAATGAACTACTGGCAGCAGGAGTGGTGCGAGGCTGAAGCCTTTGGTTTTTTTGATCACTGGTCTACCTTTCAGTGTGAGAGAAGGCTCTACGAACAGGATGGCCTCATCTTACAGGTTGGGGGATGATTAATTATTTTGGTTGGAAGCTGATAGGGGTAACCGGACAGGTGGTGATGATTTACAAAAGTAGCTGAGTTGGGCAGCTGTGCCAAAGGAGGAGAGATGCATCATTTGGTAAAAGCAATGCCAGAGAAAGGATGGAAAGTAGGAGAAAGGAACAGTTCTCCATGAGACCTGGAAGCAGTTGACGTGGTCAAGATCTGACTTGAAAAAGGGCTTTTAATGTTACATCATGCACTGGTCACTGCCTCTTCTGGAAATGAAATAGGCAAAGTGGTGGCAGGAGTAGGAGTCTGTGTCCTTATCACTGGCTCAGCTGTAGGATCTCAAATGTATCCAGACTTGTGAAGGTCTGCATGGAGGGCTGGTGATGCAGGGACTGCCTAGAGATCTTGTTTATTATCATATTCCTATAATTCTGTGAGAATATTATTTCTGGCTGGTTACAAAGGCCATGTCTGGGAGGCTGTTAGAGGACTAAAATTCATAAATAGAGATATGACAGCCAGTAATTGTCAAGATCTCTTCGAGGACTCATGTGGGATTGTTTTGCAGCTGTTTGTTCTGTTGGCCCAGTTTGCTGGGTATTTTTAAAGCTTCAAGCTGCAGAGGATGACTGTCTCCTTGGAGAAGGTCCTCATCAGTTTAAAATGCCATACAGATATTTGGCTTGAATGTTTCCTTTCTTACTTTCATGCCAGTATCCAAGGCTCTGTTCCCATGGGCCTCACTGAATCATTTATTTCCATCCACATTTGTTTTTCTGGATCTGCAAGGTGCTTAGCAGTCCTCAAGACATATCCAGCCATGAGTGTTGAGTGTAATGCAAAGAACAGGGGGATGATGGAAAGGGCGGGGGAAAGGTAGAGGACAGTGTTCTGGAGTGACCACTGCAGGGCAGCACTAGTCAAATATGTGCCCTTGGTGACACTAAAGCCACTGAAGGTGCAGAGCCATCTTAGATTTGGAGTGGTGGAAACCATGACAGCTGTGGTTCATTGAAAAGTGCAATTTCATGTCACAGGAGGCAGAAAATGGCTCAGTGTAAAGAAAAAAAAAAATAGAAGCTTTGTAGTTATAGGAGGAAAATGTGAATGTGTGAAGAGCAGTTCTTGTGCTCCTTCTGAACCTCTTGCTGAACTCCTGTTGAATTCCTCCTTTCAGTCACCTGATTTCTATTATTCTTTCATTTTCCATGGAGAAATTCAGAAATTGTGGATGTGGTTATCCACTTTTCCCCAGTTCTGTGTGCTGAGTTCAGTCTGGTGTCAATGCAGATTACATCGGGGACTACAGGGATGCCATCTAAGGAGTTCTCCTGCCTCTGGAGTAGGAGGAAACCTTTCCTAGAAAGTCTGAGAGGGAATAGCTAACTTACTTGTGTTACAGACTAACAAGAAGCTGAAGTAAGTGTGTGTTAATGTATCTTCTTTTTGCAGAGGGTTTTGGTGCAAGCAGCAGGCTCCGCTCCCAAAGGAGCGCAGATGCAGCAAATCTCTGTTCCCAGAGTTCAGCAGGTTCCACAACAGGTAATGTCCCCACGGGGAGACCCCTCTCAGGGACTCTGTGTCAGCAGGGCTGGCACTCTCCCTGTCTCTCATGTCCCACGCTGGTATTAAATTCTGTGACAAATATCTCCTTTGAAAGATCCATACTGTTAATTAGAGAGTTGTGTGCAACAGGAGACCTGGAGATCACTGTGAGAGCAGCTTTCTCCATCTCTCTCTCTTTCTTAGACTGGTAATAAAATAAACTGTAAAGACATTTAAGGTTTAGAAAGAACCTTTACTATAGCAGGTGTCTTGCATACATTTGAAGATTTGATGTTTGCTTTTAATTGCCATTTAGAAAGCAGAACGTCTCTGTAAAAATTTTTTAGAGGCAAAGTGGGATTGTTTTTTAATTACACAGACAAATATACTGACTGCATGTGGCTTCGTAGGAAGTTTGGGTGACTGAGAACCATGCAAGTGATTTATTTGTCTGAACTTTGCCTTTTGCAGCCCTTGTTTCCTAAGAAACCAAGCATATGTGGTGCTGCCTCACATGGACAGTGAGTCTGACTCCTTTGACTTTTTCCTCTAGAAATTTTTTATTTGGTTGCTCAGTTTCAGAAAAACTCGACAGAGGGCAACCACATACATCCCAGACCAACAAGAAAGTGGGCTGGGATGCAGATGGATACTGCCAACCTCTCTGAAGGAGAGGCTGCAGTGTGATCTCACCCTTATTAGTCAGCAGGCAACCAGCCTTCAGACGTGTGCAAAGGAAACCCAGCTCCATTGTTTCCACTGCTCATGGAGCAACTACTTATTTACTTATTTTAACTTGAACTTTTAAAATAAATATGTCCCCTGGGATTCCCAAGTGTGTGTGTTTTGGGGTTTTATTTGTGTTGTGATTTTCTTTGCTTTTTTTTGAAGAGAGCCTAGAAGTCAAGGTAAGGTTGAAAGTTAAGGGCGCAGTATGTAATTTATCCCGCTGTTCTTCGTCAGTGACATGTCTGTAACTCAAGCTTATGATGCTTGTTTTAGGTGCAATCTGTGCAGCACGTCTATCCATCCCAGGTGCAGTATGTGGAAGGAGAAGCTGTCTATACCAATGGAACCATGTAAGAATCTTTTGCTGTGTGTACCAAGCCCATTTCCCCTCCACACTGGGTCTAAGCAGTTTGGTCCTGCCAGGCTTCTCCTAGTCCAGCACTGCTCCTGGCATTGCCTGCCATTCAAAGGAGGAAGAGGAAGAACTTTTTTATGCACTGCATTGTGTGGGGGTGCTAGACTCTAGGCAGAAATGTTATGCTCATGGAAGGAGTGTTCTCCAGTGAATCCTGCTCTCCCTGATAAACATGATCCAGTATTTTCCTCTCCCCGGCCCTCTGTGGTGGAGAGGTGAAGCACCCTTAGGAACCAAAGCATGATTTCCATAGGAAGAAAGGGGCTTTGCAAGATTTCCTCTTCCCTATCCCCGCTGGGACCTTCTTTATGCCCCTCCTTGGGTCCTGCTGCCCACTGGGATGCTCTCAGCCTTCACATTTAGGTTGAGTGAGACGACTGCAAAATGACCACAGGGCTCTGCGTGCAGGCACACTGCTGGGACGTACTGTGAGTGTGGGTCTTTGCTTCAGGGCTGTCACAGGACAGATTAATGATGTCAGAGTTGACTTTTATGGCAGAGTTCAACTTCACTGAAGCAAATCCCTCTGACAATGGAGTCGAGGCCTTTTTTAAAACTTGGTGCAGATTGCAGAAGCCATTGTCTGCAAGATTAGATCTGTAAGCTCCTCTCCATCAGCGTGTGCTCCACATCCTAACCCTATTGTTCCTTTGACAGACGAACCGCCTACTCCTACAACACTGAAGCTCAGATTTACGCCCCTAGCAGTGCAGCTTCCTATTTCGAACCGCAGGGAGGTGGAGCTCAGGTGACTACAGCGGCATCCTCTCCTACAGCCATTCCCTCTCACAACATGGTGGGCATCACCATGGACATTGGGGGAAGTCCGATCCTCTCCAGCTCGGGAGCCTATCTCATTCATGGGGGGATGGAAAACACTAGACATTCTCTGTCACATACTTCACGCTCCTCTCCAGCAACGGTATGTAGCCCTGCAGATGTTGTAGCTCAGGGGCCCGGAATTGTTCCAAAGGAACTGAAAAGCCTTCAGAAAATAAATTCTCCTGTTATTATCACCATGTATATGTCTGTATAACATGTCGTGCAAGTGCAAGGAAGAGAATAGACACTGGTGTACTACACAGACATCTATCTGATGTCCCAGAGTTTGGGATGTCACACACCAGCAGGCAGAGGCTTGTCAGATGTTTTGAGCAGATCATTCATATACTGAAATGACACAGCATGAAGATAAGAGAATGTTCTCAGGGTTTGGGGGCTTTTCTTTCCCCAAGCAAAATGTTTTGGCTTTCCAAGTCAAAAGAATTGTCTGTGTTAACATTTTTTAATAACATCTGAACACAACGCTTATCCCAAAGTAAAGAAATACATGTTTTTAATTATAAAGAGACCTGAGAAGTCCATAATTAACACAGTGAATAATTACTGCAAAAGGTATGTCAAGCTGATTTCTCCAAATTCACAATGACCAAAAAGCTTTCACGTATCTCCTACACCATTGTGTATTCTGTCTTTGCCATATGTTACAGAAAATGTATTTTAGGGATAATACTGATCTAACACAAATGTGTAAAGCTCTAATATTTTTTAATCGTGTCCTTCCAACAATCAGAGGTGCCAGGTTTAAAAGCACAATGGTACAACTGTATGGGACAGTGAGAGATCCATTAACCTAAAATAGCCTTCCTGCAGCTAGAAGCTCTCAGAGTTTTATCTGAGATCTACAAAGTCTTAGTAGCAACTGCTGTCAGGGGTGGGTTGGAGCTTGTGTTCTTCTGGGACAGTGCTCACCTTCCTTTTCATCTGACGTTGGTGTGTGTATGTGTGTGTACATTTTTGTGTAGACAGGATTACAAACATAGGTGCAATTGAGTGCATGTGGCTGGATATTAAAACATGAAAAGCATTACTCAGGGAGAAAAACGGAAGCTGCTCGCTACTGAGTTCTCTTGAAACTCTGGCCAACAAGGCTCCACTTTCTTGTCCCACAACATTTTAAAATACAGACTTAAAATATTTTGGATCTTTGTGCTTTAAACTGTTGCCTTTGATCCTGCAGTGAATGCATTCTGCCTTAGGTAGAAGTACCTGTCAGTGGGAAAAAGTTTTTAGCTCAAGCTGAAGAAAGAAAAGTGGTGACAACTGTAGGAATAAGTGGCAGATTCATCTGGATTAGCAGATTTCTTTTGTGAGAGTGGTGTGTGTGTTTTAATTATTCAGAGTTAAGAACTAGCACTGGAACTTCCTCTGATTTTGCTCACGTTTGTTATTTTGAGGGAAGTAGCTGCTGATCTTGTCACCTGCGTGGGACTGCATCTTGCAAAGCTGCACAACGTTACTTTCTTTTTTTCTTGATTTCCATGGTGATGGACACAATGTAAAAAACCCAAGCATAATGTGTCAGTACATATGTCCCAAGAACAGATTTATTTTGTAGCTGTCTGTCACATGGCATAAACCGTTCTGAAAAAAAAGAATTTAGGAAGTGACCTTTATGAAAACACATCTGAAAAAAATTCACTCTGTTCCATGTAGGAATGAACTTTCAGAAGTGTCTGTGGCTCCTGTGGATAGGCTTTAGAGTATTAACTAATGAATGATGCTTGTGTGGAAGATGGTGTAGGGATGTGTCCGTTTGTGGCTTTCAGTTCTTTCAGTGCATACAGACCCAGAGCTGGAATGTCCCTGTCACCCAGGGACATTCAGAGTCATGGTAGTTGCTTTTAATTTCACGTAATAATGGGTGGACAAATAGTGGAGGGCAAGGGAAATGTCAATATAATGTCAATGGGTACTAACATTATCTTTATTTACAGTGTTTTGCTTAAACAGAGAATAGGGAAGCCTGGTGTTGCAAGCCTACATTGCTGGCAGTAACAGTTGGAACAGGATTAAGAACTGAACTGTGGAGAGAGCACGATTACAGTTCATGCAGATGTAGGCAAGGAAGAAGTGTTTGCATGCGGTCTCAGGTGTGTAGTGCAAAGGGTTTGGGTGTCAACGCAACCAGCAATGCAAGGGCATCAATGGAGATGCTGCTGCAAGGAACAGGGAAACGTGAAGGCTTGGAGGATGCTGACTGCTTATGGCAGAGCCAACACAGAGACCTCAAAGGGAAAAGCAAGGAGAGTATCTTCGAAGAGAGTGAGATGGGAACAAGGCACCAAAATTAGCTATGGAATAAGAGCATAGCTGCCTCAGGAGGTTGAGAGATGCTTGGCAAAGGGTATATGCACACTAAAATAAAATCTTAAGATATTAAAAAATAAAAAGCCAGCATCCTCCATATCTTCTGGAATAAAGATTTTCTTCTCCACCCAGTGGGCTGAAACAAAACATCATGTGGTTCTGTTCAGTGTCTGTACTACCAGGGCACTATTAATCTTTGTTTAAACAAATCTGGGCCAGGAGAGGAAATCCCTGAGATCTCCTGTATGTAGGTCCTCAGAACTGTCTTCCTTCTCATCCTCCTGAGTCCCAGTAACTCAATCTTTACCCAGTGCACTCCAGACCTTTCTCGGGTGGGTTTTGCTTGTCCAGCAGTTAGTGAGCAGTAGCTGAGAGGTGCTGCTGGTGTGTCTGGCTGTGGCTGCAAAATGAATGAGCAGCTCTAAAGCAGCTTGTCTTCTACCTGCTGCACCAGTCTAGGTAGCCCCACAGTTGCAGTCTTTTCCTGTATCCTAGGATGGGGTAAAGAGAGCTGAACAGCTCTCCTTTAATGAGCATTGCTGATGACATTTCATCAGGTCACATGGTGCTTTTTAACTTCACAGTCAAGAAATTGACCACCTATTCTCATAAAGTAGCTATTGAACTGTTCTTTTATTGAAAAGCTGTCTTTCACACAGGACTGCTTAAAAGTTTTCAGTCTTTCTGATTTTTTTTCTTATTTTTTTTTCCTGCAGATGTAAGGTGTCCATTTGTATTGGGCACTTACCAAAATGCCTAAGGGACAAGTGGTGCTTCTGTGCTTGCATAAGAGACATTGCTTAATGGGCACTGCCCTGTTCAACTGGCTCTGCCCCTGAACAGGGGAAGGAAATGGTGTCTCCCTCTAACACTTTGACTCATTTCCTGAAGGCTGCATCAGCAATCAATCCATGCTAATGGGTTTTGGTTCCTCATGGTGCATCAGGACATGCAAGTTTGTTCAGAATCCAGTGAAGTATACTCCTGGGCTGACCCTTTCTTGAATTTAATGACAACTTACTGAGAGGTGCCACAGTGATGTCTCTTTGGGGGAGAAACCAAGGAATTTATTCTGGAGGTTTTTGGATGGTTTCACATTCATACATGGATATGACATACCCCTATTGAGTGGTGCTTCAGATGTTAGATCTCACTTCTCTGACAGAGCTTGGTTTTGTACCTGGCTGATTTTTTTTTCTCCACCTTTATCTTTCCCATGCTAGAAGTCGTTGCAAATTTGAGTCTAGGGAGCTAGCTAGTATGTAAAGGAGGTCATAAGCTGATAGATCTTCATGAAGATGTGATGCTTTTTGCGTCTGTCTCTAGATACATGTGTGACTAAGCATGTTAGATGGTGATAAACTTGATAAGAGATAGATGCTGGTTGTGACGTTCTACAGCATGCCACCTTATCCTGCCTGCACTAACAGATCACAGATACAGGGTTTGGAGAACATCCACTGGAATCAGCAGGAACTGGCATAAAGCTGCCAGTCCCCCAACCCGAGATGCTTGTTTTTCCTTCCACATTCACAGAAACCTTGTGCTTGGGAGCAGTAGAGCTCTGGACCAGCAGCATTCTGCTAAGTAGTTTGCCAGAGATCACCAAGGGAGCCCTAGTAGCAACACAAGAAGGGTCTAGGAGAGGGTCTCAGCACAGGGCAGCACCAAGAGCTAGGCTGGGAGTAGAAGAGAAGCTAGGAGAGGGTAGAAGAAAGCAAGGGGTCTGTTCAGAGGCCAGGATGTATTGCTGTTATCACAGCTGCAGAAGCTCTGAGATAATGGAAATGAGCACAATAGCAGTTCTGCATAATAGCAAAGATCCGTTCAATTTCAGTTTGCACAGTCCTTGTATCAGCTCTCCTAGTGCCTCTGTTTTATTTAAATGCCTTTAGTTCTTTGTCAAAATCTTAAGAAGTAATAATAAGTTAATTAATCCCAGTTTTCCATGAAAGATCTTCATAAAACACACCTCCTCTTTACCAATGTTCTCTGATTTGCTGCAGTATATCTGTGTGGTGGTGTTTTGGTCTAGGTGTAAAAGCGAGAGGAAGAAAACTGCTTCCCCTTTATAATGCATATAGTGGAAGAGCAAATGTCCTCGTGTTTCACTCTGTCAGCCTAACAGGGACTCTTGCTGTGTTGTTAGTTTGCATGCCATACAATAACGTCTTTGCAGCTTCATCCCATAAGAACTGTGCTTCATCCACTTGCTCTTTTCACAAGCCTGTTGATTTAAAGCATAAATCATTCAAGTATTAATAAGGGTAAAATCCTGGCTGTTGCTAACTGTCTGATTTCCTTTCTTTTTCTTTTTTTCCTTTTTTTTTCCCTGTGCACATTTTCTTTAGCTTGAAATGGCGATTGAAAACCTACAAAAAAATGAAGGGATTACATCACACAAAAGCAGTTTGCTCAACAGCCATGTAAGTTGCAATCGGAATTTACAACCTCTTTCCTGCTTTGGTAGAAGCATTATTTGTAGCTGTTTGGTGTATTCAATAGCACAAAGCACTCAAAGCAGCCCATGATTGAGCTGTGCTGCCCAAAGCAGCCCATTCCCAAGAAACAAGAATTGATGCAAAAACTGCCATGATGTTAATGTTTGTTTATGAGAAGCTCTGGATTGTGTTAACTGCCTCTACCCTGTATTTATTTATTTCTTCTACCTTGCAATGGAAATTGCTGGCAATTAGATAAACACATTTGAGGAAGTTCTTTCCTTTTGGTGAAATTGGAAGATGGCTGGAAAATAACTTGCAATTCTACAGCAATAACTTGGAGTGAATCATGACAAATATCCCCTAGATACTGTATACCAAAAGCCTACTCCTGTGAATGTCTTTATTGCCTCTTTCTGTGCCTCAGGAAGACCATTACTGTTATAATGCTATGCTAAATCCGTTTGCTAGGCCTCTATGTTCTTGCTATGCCAATAACTTCCCTGCTTTGTGTGAAGTTCCTGCTGTTCTACTGGGCCTACTCAGGGTCTTCTGCATCATGGTTTATGGCTTCCATGCAGTAGTGCTTAACTGCAAGCACATGCTTGTGTCAGATTTGAAGAGTCTAATTCAAGTCCTGCTGAAGTCGCTGGATTTGTCTTGACTTCATTGTGGTTTGAATTAGGCTGAAGCATGTCCTGCTCTGATAACTCACAGTGCACTAAGTGGTACTTCCTTATTCTAACAAATTTCCTCTTGCTTTGTATTTGGGTGCAGATATGTTGTCATTCTTGAGTAAATTTGCCCTCTTCACCCTAGAGAAATAGGCAGAGAAAATTAGAGGAACTTTCAAATTAGTGGTCTGATTCTCTTAAGCTGATTCTAAACTTCAAGCTTGGGCTCCTGAATGGGCTCAATCCTTATTTCAAGTGCTAGAAATAGAGGGTTCCTTGTTGTAGCTGTGATAACACAGTTGTGGAATCAGGCTTTGATCTGAGCATCAGTGCACAGCCTTGTCCCAGGTTGCAGCCACACTTCTGCAAATGAGCCACACAGGTTTGGCTAAGGGTAATGTCCTGCAGAACTGTTATTATTCATTGCAGCACAGAGAGGGGCAGAGTGGAGCAGGATGGAGAGGGGAGTGGAGTGGTTCTGAAGGAGGTTTGGAAAAAGCAGAACAAGGACAGAGCAAGGAAAGTGAACACAGAAAAGAGATTTCATCTGAACACAGGTCATGAGAATGGAGGTTGGACCAGACACAGCCTCCCAGCAGTGCCACCTCACTTTTCTCTTGCAGGATAGGAGAGAACATAAGGTCTCTGCCCACGTCACTTCTCAGTGTTTGAGGCTCCTGGCTGAATCCCAACCTTTCTGCAGCGTGAGGCTGTGTCCATGTACATGTTGAAGCAATGAGGTGGCAGTAGCATTGCAGTGCCTTCAGGAAATGCAAAGTGCTGCAGGACCAGGTCTGGCAGTTTCCTTACAGAGCTCGAGGAATCTCAGTGGAGCTGCTTGGAAAAGCCTCTGCCTGTTGTGGAGGTCCTCAGGACCTCCCTGTGTTAGCCCCAGTCTGCGTCTGCATGTGTCCCCATGGTCCATACTGGGTTATAATGTTTTCTGTGGTATGGGATGTTTCAGTTCCTACCTTTTATGCTTAAATTAAACACTGAAGACAGGCAATTACACATTTCAGGTACTTGCCTGCCTGAATATTGTCAGGCTTGATGATGAGAATCAGAAGGCAAAACAGAAGGGAGCTGTGATTTGTCAGGGCTGAAAGAAAAATAGGAGCTTGACATGGGGACAGAAATCAAAACAGAACTCGCAGCCTCAAGCAGTGGTAGCATCCCAAGCCAAGGTGATAGCAAAATCAATCCTTTAACCTGACAAATGATCCTCTGCTGGAAAACGTGGTACCCAAGGGGAGCTTTTAGATGATGCTAGTTGCACCATTAGTTGTCGTTTAATTGCTTTTCTTCTTAAGATTGAAGAATTTTTCATCAAGAGTTCTGTCTCTCATTTTAAAATTCACTTTTTTGGCAAATTTGTAAATTCTTAGGGTAAAATTTTGTTTTGCTGCCATTAGCAGATTTTTCATGTCATTTTTTTTTTTTTCAAGTAAAACTGAATATATCTCAATCAAGAGGGTTTGTTTGTTTGTTTGTTTTTTGCATAACACAGTTTATACAAAGTCCACATTGTAAGGAACCACTCTTGATAACTTAAATTACCCTTGAAAAATCTGAGAAGTTATTTAAGTGCACTTGAAATATCGAGTGTAGAAGCCAAAGCGAATGGTAATACCCAGTGACAAGTGATGTTACTAATGAAATTATGTCAATCAATTACTTTTCCTGAAAAGCTCTGCTCACAAGTGCACTCTGGAGCCGCTGGGTCAGAGCATTAGTTCTCTGACAATTAGGAGCTTGCAGAGGGAGGAAAGAGGTGGCTTTTCTAGAAAACTTTCAAAGAAAATGTGTAGATTTTGGCTGTGGGGATGTCCCAGCTTTGGGTGAAGCTCCCATGTGTGCCAAAACCTCCAAACCTGGAGCTTTTCCTTTTTACACAGCCCTCTGTGTCATTTCTTCCACTCTCAGATCCCTCCTTGAATCAAGGGTTTTGTTACAGGGTCGTTTTTTTTACATCAAACAGACACTCGATAGAAATAAAATAAGTAAAAATGGAGTGGAAATGTTCCCCTGTGGTGCTTGTAACACAAACAGCAGCATACAGCTGCACAGTGATCTTATTGGAACCTGATCGTAACATAAACAGAAGTGAAACTGTGGTGTATCTTGTCACTGTCACAACAGGGCACAATTCAAAAAGTGAACAGAATAGAGAGCACAAACGGGGAGAATCTCTCATGTTCTTATTTTAAGTGCCCAGTGTGTTGTTGTTAATGCAGGAAGAACAAGAATCATCTTTTGAAAATTATTAATATCCTCACACATTCCTTTTTTAAGTTCTTTCGTGCATTTTGTATCAAATTCTGATTCAGTAGTGGAGTTCATCTTGCAAAGCTCTGTAATGTTTGAAGGAATGTAAAACAAACTCTTGTTGAATGGTGGAAGATAGAGGGAATATTCTAGGATTAGAGTAAAAATCTCCAGGGTCAAGTTGAAATGAGTGTTTTTTAAGGCTTGGAATTAGAAATTGGGTTTAGAAGAGAAAAAGGAGCCAATCCACAGTCAGTGTCTTCCATAGGATAAATAAAAGGTAAAGAAAAAAAAACGTATTAATCATTTATTTTTGAAATATAGGGGGTGGACCAAAATAAGCATAGGTGTGGACTAATTAGAAGCAGAGCTGCTGCTGGTCCTTCATGTCCTGAGTGCTGGGGAGTGCTTTTGTTAGATGCAACTGTAAAGGATGGTTTGATCAAAGCTTCAGGGTCCACAGTGGTCTTTTGGGGACTGCCCAACACATCTCCTGCTGCAGATAGGAGCAAGGAGGCCACCAGCAAACACTGCCTCATAGCTTTGTAGGGTTTGGACTCCAGAAAGTTCTTTTTCTGTGCAAAGCAGTGTGACTGGAGGGAGGTGTGAAGGGGATAGACACATGGAGGTGACCAAGAGGCTTTCCTTCTTCCAGCTGTGGCATTCCCTGCTCTTCTTCAAAGCCCACCACAGCTGATGGACATAATCATTGGACCCAATGATCCTTATGTGTCCCTTCCAACTCAGGGTATTCTATGATTCTATGATCTGAATGTCTGGATGTGTTGGGTCAAACCCAGTAACGGAACTCATTTTAACTGTGCATCATTGGATTCAGTTTCTTTGACGTAGCAGAAGTTGAAATTTCAGTATGTTGATGGTAACCACAGAACATACATCTGTAGGTGCTGATAGCTTACAGCTCAGAAGCATTCGTACGAGAGCAGAGTTGGGTGAGAACTGCAGAAACTGACTTGTGTGAGGTAGCAGAATTGTCACTGCACACTGCAGGTTGTATTTTTACAGAGTTACTGTCATAAAACTCAAGTCATGTAGTGGTGAATTGGGACCCTCAAGTTTCACCAAGGGAAAATGATAGAAAAGAGGCTTGAGTGGGGAGGATTTAAGCATAGGCCAGTTTGTACTTCCATGCACATGACTAAATCCCACTGGTTCTAAAGTTTGTGCTTAATTATAATATGCTCTTGACTTCTTTGGTGTAAGGAGATAATGAGGTGAACATTTCAACCTCCAGAAGCTGATTTTGTTTTGCCACTAATCTGCTGCAAATGCAGCTGCATTTTTGCCACCTATACATAATGTGTGTGCAGAGGTCCGGATGTAGAGATGCACTGTGAAAACATTGATCCCAAATATCCCTAATGCCAGTGAAAGGACTCCTACCAAAGCTATTGATTTTAATCCCTTGGTGCATTTAGTTCCTTCAAAAATTCACCTAATATAACACTTACTGATAATAAAATCGATGTTTAGCCAATTAAAGGAGATTAGGTTTTTGTCTTTTTTGCATTTTAATTCCTGCACTGCCATTTTCACCCTTTGGACTGTCTGGATACAAATAATTTATATTTAATTGCAAACTCCAATCAACAGAAATGTCAGAAGAAGTTAAAGCAAGAAGTTTTGGAAAATATTAGGCAGAACACCTCAGATTTCCAAGATCGGGTGGTTAACCATTTGTTGTTAGGGGAGCAGCTGCAGACTTGCCAATCTTCAGATGAATAAAGTCTTTGCAGCATCTTTGTTTCCCTAAAATTTATTCATCTGAGGCTGTATTTAATGTCTTCATTCTTGGAAAACAGCACTATCTTTGTCCCACAGGAATTTACCCAAATGCAAGATGAACACTGAGATGACAGGATCTGCAAAACCTGATAGTGGTTTTGTTTGCGTTATTAGCTTTGGGCTGGGGGTCCTTTTACTCTTTTAAAAACGTAGCTGGCATAATTATTGCTAGTACAAATTAACCACACAGTGTGAAGTTCTCTTAAACTCTGAATATGAAATACTGCTGCCGACATGAACCGCTGCCGTTGTTTTTTGAAGCCCATCCCATCCCTCCTTAGACTTTCACATGTTCTTTATTTATGCCTTCCATGCCTGAAGCTCCAGTGGTTGTTGGACAACTATGAGACAGCAGAAGGCGTGAGCCTGCCCCGGAGTTCACTGTACAACCACTACCTGCGGCACTGCCAGGAGCACAAACTGGACCCGGTGAACGCCGCTTCCTTCGGAAAACTGATCCGGTCGGTGTTCATGGGGCTGAGGACTCGCCGCCTGGGAACCAGGTTGGTGGGAGAGCTGGGTCCAGAGGTGAAGGGGAGGAGCTCACTTCCCAGGAACTGGATGATTTTCAGGGTCCCTTCCAACCTAAGGCATGCCATGGTTCTGTGGCACTCTGTCCTGTGGGTGATCTGGGGATGCACGCGGTGGCAAGGTACAGGCAAGCAAGAGATGCTGGCTGGACCATCAAAGTGAAGAATGAGTGACAGCTCCCAAGCTCGGCTGCATCTCGCCTTCCCCCACCATTGTGCATGGCTGTGGGTGCTGTACAACTCCTTGCAGCAGGGATTAATTAAAAGCAAACGTTTTGTATAGCCACTGATTTCAGGGGCTGTGGTTTGTTCTCAAGAACAAAGCATGTGGCCTCACATTTTGCAGCAAAAAGAGAATTGCGCTGTTCTAGAAGGATCTGCAACTCCTCTCACACACACAGCAAATCAGAAAAGTGTAGTTTGGTAGACACAGGTCTTTCTTCTGAGATGTATAGAAACAAACATTATGTTGTGGGAAAAAAAATTGCTATACTAAATCACAGAATTAATTTCCATGTGTTGTGAGGCAAAGCTCTTTCTGAACAGGAATCAGCAGGGTGAGAAGTTTGACAATACTGTTAATTTCAGACATGTTCTGGGTTACTGGTGACAGCACCTCATCCAGTTGCAGCTGAATTCAATCTAAGCCCATTTCTCAAGTAATCTAAAATTTATTTAAACCCAGGCTGCTTCTCATTCTGTTGTTTTCTCTTGATCACCAATGCTGCTGTCAGCTGCAGGATCCAGCTTTCTCCTACAGAGTTTCTTCTGGATCCAGGAAAGTTCTCCATCAGCAGTGGGGGCAGATCCCAAATCCCTGATGCAGGCAAGGTGTACAGACATCCCTGTAGAGATGGAGGTGCCTTCTTTCTGAAACTCACAAAGCAGAAGTCTGAATCATCTTGACAAATATTTGTTTTAAAACATCACAGTTCCATACAGTGCTACAAGAAGGGTGAAACTTAAAAAGTATACTTGCCGTAATGTACTTCAAGGGAGCATCCAAAGTATATGCACGGCCTGTACTGCTGACATTGCATTTTACTCCAGATTCTAGTTTTAAAAAGGCAGTGAATACACTGGAGAAGGAGTCATTGCTCTGGTTGTATAACTTTCTATAATAAAATACAAGCTTGGGTATTTGGTCTTCCAGAGTAGAACAAAACCAGATGTGCCTGGAGCGTTGTACAGCTGGAACAGGGAGGTAACAGTCTTAGGAAGAGCAGGGGAGAGTTTGGATTTCTGTAGATGGGTTCCAATGTAAGAACTCTGAAGTCATTTCTTCAGAGGAGAAAAATTCTTTAATCCTATCAAGGGAGGAAAAATTTGAAGTCCCAACAGCTGCTCTAGAATCCTTCAACTTCTGTTCTGTGACTTGGAAGATTATTGGACTTGAAAATAGAAAGGATCAGAAAATGGAAATTCTGATTGATAGCAATGTATTCTGATACTTCAGAGTTTATTTTCACTGTGGAAGACTAAAATTACAAAAAAAAAAGAATATTTTATTTCAACTTATGATAACGCTACTTGGTTGACATGTCGTATTTATTAAGGTTTGAAATTATCTAATAATGCTTATATTCTTCTGAAGAAAAGAGGGAAATTGATGTAATAAGGTAATTGATGTCCAGTTCTTAAACATGTTTTTCTATCTATCTCCTGTAATATAAATGTTAAGTATTTACCACATATTCCTTTGTAAACTTTTGGTCTATGATGTCCTGAATTACATCACTAAAAGGTTTTGGTTAATCCTGAAAACTTTTAAATTAAAATGAAAACAAAGAAAAAAAGAACTTAAAATTCAAGATGTGCACGCTTGAGAGGCTGCAATACGCCTCAGTGCACATGGAAATAGCTGTCCACCACCGTCTTCATTCATTTGCATTATAAATACAGTTATTATTTAATTTGTAGGCACTTAGAATCACTTGAGGTGAGACTGGAGCTTGCTTCACACCTGTGTGTATGTAAACCTTTTGTTACAGTGACAAAGACTGAACAGTTCTGCTGCCTCCATTAAGTAAAAGCAGCCAAAAATTGAAAAGAGAATTCTCACAAGAAAGAAAGTATTCTGGATATCGGCACCAATGCAAAGGAAAAATCCTGGTTTGGTGGGAAAACTTGAATGGAGGCATCTGTCTGATGTGATGGGTAGAAAGGCCTCTTCCTGAACAGCTTCACAGCAGCTTTATGCACCTACAAAGGAAAAGGAAATTTAGCCTCTTTTTCTTGCAGAAAGCTTTCAGTTCTTACAAAACTGCAAAAATGAGCAATTCCCAGGGCCAAAAGCAGATCAAAGCTTCTTAACTGTTGCCGTTAAAGTGCAGACACCAGAGAGGTGGCTTTCTTATCATAGCTGGCCATTCAGTCAGGCTTGTTTTCATCCAACTCTAGATAAGGATAAAAGTTTAGTTTCAATATAAAAGCAAATTCTTAAGCTCTAATCAAAGTGCCAAGTTTCCCTTGAGGTCTCTGTCATTGTTTAACAATGCTTTGTACTGTAACACTTGTCAGTTCTTCCTCAGTTGCTGTTGGCTGCTTGGAACAAACCTTGCCAAATTTCACATGTGGATGTCACTGAACTTTGGGACTTGTGGTTATGAATTTTATAGGGGGTGATGGCATTCATTAGGTCAGCATTCAAACAGCATTGGCAGCAAACACATGTGCACTGTAAGGAGTGGTGTGGATTGTCAAAACAAGTCTGAGAGTAAATAGCAGTGCTGTGAGGTTGCTCCCATTGACTAGCTGGCACTGAGCAATTTTAATGCTGTTACTTGCAGGGGAAACTCCAAATACCATTACTACGGGATCCGGCTGAAGCCAGAGTCTCCACTGAACCGCTTGCAGGAGGACACACAGTACATGGCCATGAGGCAGCAGCCCATCCACCAGAAGCAAAGGTAGGTGCTCCCAGCCCCTTGGCACCCACCGCTGTGCCCCAGAGCTCCCTTGGGGTCCCCCACAAAATTAAGGGCTGCCAGGTTCTGCCTGATCTGAGCAGTGGAAGGCTCAAGGAGAAGTTCTGGCTCTCCAAGCTGTGTTTATCTGCCGTTCTATTTTCCCATGGCTTGAGTTCAGCTTGCTGCTACAGAGCTTACTGCAGAATGTACCACTTCTCATCGCATCTCCTGGCTCAAAAGCTTGGGACCTCAGCTCTCAGTTATTTGTGCCTAATCTCAGGAAAGGGTTGTGGGCTTGCATTGGTTTGGTTCTTGGGTTTGGGTTTTTGGGTTGCTTAGACTTGCAACAATGCAAGTTAAACAGTGTTATGGTTAGTTTTGTGTCTGAGCAATTTTGAGTAAAAATACAATGTGCCAAGGAATTTGGGATTGTCTCCTGGAAGCGCTGACACTTCTGGCTCATGCTAGAGTAAAGAAGGAGCAGAAAAATTCATTTCTTCTGCTCCTGAGCAGAAAACAAATGCAAAAGTCAGCTCCGGAGACTGCACTCTGGCATCCACACCAGCTCTGCTTCTCATCTTCTTTTTTTTGCTGTCACCTTGGACAAATTTCTTAACCCCTTTAATCTTCTCCTGGGTAGTGCTATCCAAAAGGAGGTTCTCATTCCCTGCCTTGAGCAGGTGATAGGAATGGTCAGCCTTCCAAATTCTGGCCTTGGATGTAACCTCTTTTATTATGTGAAGTAACTTTTTAATTAAGTGCTCTACAACATCGTGACTTTGTATGTGTCCCTGTCTTTCACAGCATAACCGTGTTGCAGATGATGTGTATGTGTTTGCTTGTGCTTGTGTAACACCAGGGCATGCTCTCTATCCCTAGGTACAGACCCACTCAGAAGATGGATGGCGTGGCAGAAGCTGGTTCCAACAGTAGCCTGCACACAACCCCTGAGCAATCAGTTGCTGCTCAAAGTCAACACCATCAGCAGTTCATAGGTGAGCAGACTGCTTTCAAAGGATTTGATGTTGCACATCTGGGCTGATAAAGTTAAGAGGAAAAAAAACCTAGTCCAGCAAACCCTGGCTGCTCTGGATTTCTTCTTTTCTAAGAAATCTATATTCTAGTACACTCTTGTGGTGTCACATTTACTGTGTTGCTCCTGTACCCATGCTTTTAACACAATTTTAATCAAGTTGGATGGAAGAAGTAGAGGTCTCCAAGCCATGCTGTTCTGAAGAGCATTGTTAGAACAGGGGGAGCAGAGCTATTCTTTTTGTTGCCCCACCAGAGAGCAGGCTGCAGTGTGTGTTCAGCTTCACAAGATCCATACAGAGCCTCTCCTGATGAAACAGTTTCAATGCCTGTACTGGTCATGGATGTATGTGTTTCCATAATCTCCAGTAGAGACACAAGATCCCAGCAAGCTCCAAGCATTCCCTGGAATGTAATTACTCCTGATATACCTGATATCCTGTTACATTGCCCATTGTCCTCTCAGGATTACAAAGGGATGTTTTTCAGGCTTTGGGGAAAATCTAATGGGAAGCACATTACATGAGGACAATGTGTTCTTGTTACTTCTGTTACGAAGAGAAAGAAAACATTCTCCTTTACACGCTGGACATATGGACTGCAGTTGTTTATTTTTTGCCCATTATAACAGCAGGAATCAGGGAAGCACTAGTTTATTAGCCTCATTTTACTGGTTTCACCACCAATTAAAATGTGAAAGATAGCAACCAGAGACAGAAGCAACTTGTATGTGTCTGTAGTCCCCTAACTGAGCTCTTTTAATTTTTACCAACTTTCCCATCTTTTTTTCCCTAGATGTAACCCATGTCTTTCCTGAGTTCCCTGCTCCTGATCTAGGTAATGTCCTCTTACAAGAAGGGTTCACTCTGAACGATGTGAAAACTCTTCAGCTTCTTTACAGGAGACACTGTGAGGTGATTACTTTGAATATTTTTAATTTATTAATAGATCAATTAAATGACACGGGACATAATTTATTGTACTCTTCTTTCATGCTGCCCTCAGGGAAAGCTAGACTGTAATAGAGAGTGTTTTGCTAGGAATTGCAACTCAAGTATCGCACTTGATTTTTTTTTCATGGTGTGACCTCTTTTGTATTACACTGATTATTAAAACAATACACTTCTTATTGTTTTTCCTGTAAATTATTTAACTCAAATGGCAGCGCATGTAATTTATGCTGACACTTGTGTGACAAGATACTAACAGAGCAGCTAATGAGATGTGTTCTTTGTTGTTAGGCAACTTTGGATGTCGTAATGAACCTCCAGTTTCATTATATTGAGAAACTGTGGCAGTCCTTCTGGAGTCCTAAAACACCATCTAGTGATGGCTCTGCTGCCCTGCCATCCAGGTACACTGTGGTGCTTTGATTATTTCTGAATGATCCTTTCCTTGTCGTATTTTGTCTTTTAAAAATGCATGAGGTGATTTCAGCTTCGCCAGACATTTTGAGCGCTTTGTAGGACTTGGAAATATCTACTTCCCCACAGAGTTGCTCTAAACTATTCCAGAATTTTAATGTTGCAATGACCACACAGTGCAGAACTCAGAGGAAAGCATCTGTCTGATGAGGTACACCCACGACATACCTTTTGCCTCCTGTATCCTAGTCTGAAATACGGGGAGCATGTGGGTGAATGAGAATGAGATGCTGCTTTTGAAAATGTTCAACAGAAACAGAAAGTTACAGTCCTGTGCCATTAAATGTCTGTGCTGTGTGACATCTCCAGCACTGAGGTTTCGGTGACACCTCGACTGGCTTGCTTGTTTGGGTGCCAGTCCAAATCTGTGTGTGCCTCATGTCTTGAGGAAGATAATGACAAACTGTGCTGCTCTGATCCTGGCTTTGTGCTCTTGTCTGGCTCGTTATTGCCTATTCTTCTTCCTTTATGCACTGATAGGCTGCTGCCAAGAGACAGGGTAAGGAAAATAAGTGAAAATAGAGGGAATTGGAAAGGTGACGGTTTCTCGTTAAGATATGTATTGAAAATCTGTGTTGTTCACTTACAGTAATTACATGAGGACTTCAGATACTGATGTTTTATATTCAGAAGAAAAACGATAGATGTTTGGGTAATAAGGAAATATCCCATAAGAGTCCCTAGAATATAGCCCTTTTGCCCTCAATGGGTGTTATCCAGTGGATATTTTGCAGCAGAGCTCTTTCATGGTGTCACAATCTCTTTTACTTAAAGGGACATCTACAAAGCATATGGCAGCACAGCAGAGAGCTGTGCTAGATCGGAGCAGGCTCAGGGCAACATCTGCACAGAGCTCTGCCTGAACTGCCACAACCACGGTAGGGCAGTGTGCTCTTGTACCTCTGCACAGCACTCCTATTTATCGAGATAGGTAGCACTCTCACCCCTCTTTTATAAGTATGGATATAAAAACAAAGTGTTACCGAGTGCCAAGCTGTTTGAAAATGTGATGAAACGAAGAATCTGGTTCAACTCAACAGGAAGTGTAGGTAGTTGACAGCTGATTGTTTCATGTGAGTGTTCTAGGACTATGCCTGTGGAATTCATTTACTAAAACTTCTCAGACAGAGGAGACAAGGACCTCTTTATAGTACATCAAAGGCTTGGCCTTAATGATTTTGATGTAATGCATGGGGAAATTTCCCTGTGAGTTCCCAGTTCCCAGTGCAGTGTCTTAATAGCTCTGACTTGCGACTCTGGCAGTGCAGTAAGGCTTCAGTTTTCTCTGTCTACTGTTTAACCAAATATCTCATGCTTTAAACATGCAAAAAAAAGTTTCCGTATATCTATAACGTGAAATGAATGCAGGCTCATTTGAACTCATTCAGCTGGAGACAATTTGCTCTGTTCTCATCACAACACCTTTTCCTTAGGAAATCTTGTAGCATTTGAAGGTGCCAGACACCTCAAAACTGTTTGCAGTGTCTATCAGCACTGGCTAACCTACTCGAGTGACATTTGCTGCAAATATTTATCAGAGCAGACAGGAGAAAGGTGTGAAGAGTTTGGAAACAGCTAGAGCTGTAATGGGGAACCAGCTATGTTGTGTTGTAGGACAGTTCCCAGATACACATGCACATGAGCACATGTGTGTGAAGTGAGGCTGACAGTGGAGGATGCAAATGGAGGCCAAGCACAGGAGGTGGAGGCTCGAGGTGAAAGCACAGTCAAAGCTCTGACCCCCTGGGAGGAAAGGTGCTTGCAGAGCCACAGTTTGGTACAAATGGTCAGACATTTCGTTTTGAAAGAAATGTGAATTGCTTTTTCTGTTGAAAACTGCAATTAGAAACCCAGATGAAGTGTGAACGCCCAGAGAACCAGCTTCTAACACTGCCTCCCTCTTGCAGTGAAGAAGAACATGAAGGGTTTCTCCCAAAAGAAAAGCTGATCACTCTGTGTAAATATGAACCCATCCTCAAGTGGATGAGAAGCTGTGATCACATCCTGTACCAGGCCCTGGTGGAGATTCTCATCCCTGATGTGCTGCGACCGGTGCCCAGTGAGTATCTGCAGTGAGACCTGGAGGGCACAGGCATTGCTGCCTCCTGTTTGGCTCCAGCTCCTTGCTGGGCTGCTTCTGAGTCACCAAATGTCCATGGAGAACAGCATTCCACGACTCAACGCTGTCTGGCTACCACTTGCCACAAAGATTTCCATTGTAAAATCTGTTTTACGTGTTTTCATTTTGAATACAGACTGATATTTTGGTCAAGAACTATATTCCTTCTGCAGCCTTGCTCTGTGTAGGCATAACTTTGTGGCCCCTGGAATTCCCAGGCCTTTTAAAACTGGGTCCATTGCATATCACATCTCCTGACTTTGGCTATGAGTCAAGGTAAAAGCAGAGGCTTAATGTACAAGATGTTGTAAGCGTGGCAAGTCTTTGTGAGATGTTTCCTTGGAGACCATATCTTTGTTCACACAGGACCATGCTGTCCCCTGCTGTACCTCCTGGAAACTTAGGGTTAGCTTGGGAGATTAGTGAAGGGATATCTAGGGTTTTTGCTCTGATTTGGCTGCTCACTTTGATGCACGTGTGTTGTATCTCCCCGGGGTGCAACTTAGCTACAAACTGGGCTGAGCAGTGCTGTAAAAATGTGGTCCCACTGGTCTGCTGCTGTCAGTCTGCATGCTGGTGCAGGCATGTCTTTGAAGAGCATGTCATGGCAATTACAGAATGCTAGGTGGACCACAAATGAGATCAGGAGGTTTTGGAGTGTGTTTTGGGTCCTAGCTGATTTCCAGGATGCAGAACTGAGATCACAACTACCAAATCAGGGGCTGTGCCTTCCACAGCAGCTCTGAGCTAGAAAGGTGGTGTGTAAAGACAATGTGGAACAGCCTTTCTAACTCTGCAGCTCTCTTTGCAGGCACGCTTACACAGGCGATTCGAAATTTTGCCAAGAGTTTGGAAGGGTGGCTGATGAATGCAATGAGTGAGTTCCCCCCTCAGATTGTACAGACAAAGGTAAGTAGAGGGAGCATGATACCGAACTGTGCGTGTGTGTTGTCATTTCCTATGGTTATTGGAAATGCTGCTGGAGTTTGGCTAAGTGTACTCCAGACTAACACAGCCTAAGGAATAATTCTGAACCAAAATCAGCAAGGAGCAGAGCAAGGACAGGCAATTCATTTGAGCTGATGATGCTGTGCCTGTTGAGCCATTCCCTTGCCCAGCTGGAAAGGGCAGGACACTTCACAGGCTGAATGTCACCATAGAGACTGAATATAAGGCTCCTACTCCCTCTCTCCTTACACCACAGATTCTGGAAGCCTGTTCCCAGCTTGAGATACGCTCTATAGATGCTGCAAAAGTGCTACTCTGGAGTGCTTGTGTTGTGCACATTAGGCAGCAGCTTGAGTGGAACCATGTGGGTTACCCCAGCTGATGTGTGCTGCGTTCCTGAGCTCAGCACTGAGAAAAGTTACCCCCTGAGCCCTGCTGTCCCCTGGTCACAGTCCCCTGCGTGCTCTGCTCTGCTGCAGGTTGGAGTAGTGAGTGCCTTTGCTCAGACACTGCGGAGATACACATCCCTGAACCACCTGGCTCAGGCTGCTCGTGCAGTGCTGCAGAACACTTCGCAGATAAACCAGATGCTCAGCGATCTCAATCGGGTTGACTTTGCCAATGTGCAGGTAACTTACAGTATCTCTTCCTGGGCTATATTGTCTGGATCTGGGACTTTCTAGTGAGACTGTTTGCTAGCAACCAGCATGTTTTTTTTTCCAGTATTAGAAAGTGATTAAATGAACAATTTAACGTGAGCTTTTGGTGTTACTTTTCAAGGTAAATCCATATCTCATTGTGAACAGTGGAGGAGACTCTCATGAACTTCCATAAGAAGTACTGCTACCAATAATAATTTAGTTATAATAGCAATATTGCACTGTGGTCAGGAGAGATTGGAAGAGATGTGATTCAGAGCTGGTTTGAAGTCTTTGTCTACTAGAAATGAAGTTGAATTCCTGGGCTAGAATACACCAAAACCTGAAATAGCAGGCTTTGTGTGAGTGACTATCAGCCCTTCCTCCTGAGCAGGAGCAGGCCTCGTGGGTGTGCCAGTGTGAGGAAGGCATGGTGCAGAAGCTGGAGCAGGATTTCAAGCTCACACTGCAGCAGCAGAGCTCCCTGGACCAGTGGGCCAGTTGGCTGGATAATGTTGTTACTCAAGTCCTGAAGCATCACGAGGGCAGTCCCAGCTTCCCCAAGGCAGCCAGGCAGTTCCTGTTGAAATGGTCTTTCTACAGGTATGTTTTCTCATTTTGGTAATACCTCTGCATCTGGCTCAGGGCATGAAAACAGGTCCTTGAAAAGGCAAAGCCAGCTTCTTTACACACATGCAACTCAGGCTGACTGTTGCTCTGCCCTTGTGCAGAACAGATGAAGATAGGATGCTCCGTGAACTAATTCCTTAAAGTGCTCAGAGAGTAGCTTCAGGATCAAGAATTCACATCAGCCGTGATGCAAGTGTAAAACACATCCTAAATATTTTGTTTCCTGCCATTCTCCAGCTCCATGGTGATCCGTGACCTCACCTTACGCAGCGCTGCCAGCTTTGGTTCCTTCCACCTGATTCGCCTGCTCTATGATGAATACATGTTTTATCTGGTAGAGCATCGTGTTGCCCAGGCAACAGGGGAGACGCCGATTGCCGTAATGGGAGAGGTGAGAATTGTTTATTCCCTGGAAACAAACCCAAACCAAGCAGCGTGTGAAGGAGCACGATCAGTTCACAAACAGCACTCTGCCCTGAACATGTTTTATAACCCTCTTTGCTGAGGTGTTTACTTCTTTTGTGTGCCTGACACAGGGATCCAGGTACCTGAGCATCTTCCCTCCTGTCACATTAATACCTGAGCTGATGGTTTTGGGCATCATTTGGGCTTCAGAGCCCTGGAGGAGGAAGGAAATAGACCTACCCACTTCTCTCCATAATCTGATTTTGGGATTCCTGACAGAGCCCCTTCCAACACAAAAACTAAACCAAAACCCAAATGTCCAGAAGTTATTTTCCCTGCAACTTCCACTGTTTCTGTGCACATCACTTCTGCAGACTTCCTCTGCAAACCCCAGAGCTGTATGCTCTGCTGTTAGATTAAAACTGATGCTATTTTCTCCATGAAGCTCATGTTGTCTTCCTCCTTCTGAGGAGCTCATGTAGGGCAGTCAGACAAATCAATCACATCCATTTTGCTTTCTCTTTCCCTCCCATTAGAGCCATGCTGCTGCATCATAGCAGCAGTGCTGTGAATTCACACTATTCCACTCAAAACCTCTATTTATTGATATTAGAGGAACATGAAAGACAGAGTACCTTCCAGCAAAACCTAGCTGAGGGAGGCTTTCATCCTTTAGGCTTTCCTTTTCCTTCACTACACTCTTGCAGTATTTCTTTCCTCCAGGAGGAGGCCACTTCTTCCCAGCAAAAGACAATGAATTGTGTCCATCTATTCCCACTGCTCACTTTGTAACTCCTGCTGTCTTCAGTTCCTTCTGCTGTCTGACTTTGTATGACCTGTCAGAGTTATGGTTATAGATTTTTAGAGTTTCAGACCCTATCACAGATGGATACAACACATCTTCACAACCAAAGATGTCACCAGCCCACTGATTACACTTGGCACTGTGGCCTTGTAAGTCAAAGCACTTTCCTTACCTGAATGAAATTGCTTTGCACAGACTGTGCAGAGGTGGAATGCTGGTAGAGTCTGGAAGGGGTGAAAGCATGTCTGAGCTGCCTGACAGATGCAGAGGGCTGAAGAACAGGCACCTTCCCTGCTGTCCTCCACTGTCTGGAGAAGAGGCAGCACCCTGGCCAGGAGTCTCTGCAAGCACTTGAGAGACAGAGCATCTTCTCTTGCTCTTTTTGCAGAGCTATATCCCACCCTGGGTCTTTGTGTTTTGTATTTTTCCAGAAGTTTAGATGGGAACAACAAACTTTTCCACCAAATGTGCAGTTTGTTTTGCTTTCTGCTTTTTAACACTGGCATTGCTGATGCTTGTGGTTTCACCCAAGTGCTTCCTCTGCCTGCTAGAATTACTTGGAAACAGATGCTGGCTTCCAAGTGTGATGCTTCAGCTCTCCATAATCCTCACTCACCTTGAGCTTCCTTTCTCTTTCAGTTTGGTGACCTCACATCCATGTCCTCAGCACTGCTCGACAAAGGTATGGAAGCTCTGTGGGGCCGGGGTTGAATCACTTCCAAAGGGAGAACCTTGTGGTGGTCTTTCCATTTCACTCTGCTGGGGAAAAAGACCTCTTGTCCCCAGGGACCTCCCTGATGCTGAGCCTTTCCCTTTGCAGATGACATCAGTGACCTGGGCAGCGAGGTGGACACGGATTCCCGGAGCGTGGGGGAACCGCTGGTGAAGCGAGAACGCAGTGACACCGGGCACTCACTGCAGGAGATCTGACACGGGGACGTGGCTTTTCTCCAGCTGGACAGAGACTTCCAGAGCCAGGTTTGGCAGCCTGAAGCCTGAGTCTCCCCACGTCTGTGCTACTAGTGCCTCTTAGTTTCTCTCTCTGTTTACTGCTGTTCGAGGAAGGGCTGCGAGCAGTGAGCCCGGGTGGGGGCAGGAGGGGACTCTGCCTGCCCCCTGCACTCTGCCAGCAGCTGAGCAGAGGGTGAAGGACAACGTCTGCTAAAGAGAGACTGAAGCATCCTTGGACTGGCTGTGCCTGGCGAGGAGAGGCTGTGCCCCACTGTATGAGAGTGCAGATGAGGCTTTCTCTTTCAGGGAAGGTAGTTTGGGTTTCTTCCCCACTTCTCAGACTTCACTGTGATACAAACTTGAACCAATCAGTGCCCAAGAGGAAGGAAAAATGCCTGACCCTTCTCCTTCAGCCTTTCAAGACACACTGTCTTGGCTCTGACTTTGCCAAATCATGAGTGCTGGGCGTGTGGTACTGTGCATCTCTTGAACCTGTCAGGGGCTGTGCTCCCAACCTGTCCCCCTAAGCAGCACACATACATGCCCTGGGACTTGAGACGAGCTCTCCCCGCTGCGCCCACGTCCTGCCAGCCATGTGTCCCATCTGAGAGCGATCCTGGGACGCTGTCAAACCAACTCAAGATACCAAAGGACTCCAAGGACGCGACAGCTGGACACAAAGCTGGCTGTGATGTGCCCATCCTCTCCAGGGTACCCACACAGAGGGCATGATCTCACACCCTGGGTTTCCAGCGGGTTCTGTACAATTCTTGCTCCATGTCCTGCTAAAATACCACCATGGCCTTGCACATGGGCCAGTGCAGAGCACGAGGGAGGGTGTGTGACCGCAGTGCCTTAGGGTGAGCTGGCAGGCCTGCTTCTGCAGTGCTCCAGTCCTGCTCCAGCCCTGGTTCTGCAGCAGCAAGGGGCTCCCCGTGGCCACGACCAGCATCGTGCTCAGCACTGCAGGGACATTTCCTTGCTGTGCCATCACTGTGGGGCTGAGCCAACACAGCAGGCAGTGGGGGGTCTGTTGTCAAGCCAACTACAAAAAGCAAGCCCCGAGGCAAATCTGTCTGTGAATAAAGGCTGTGTCATAAATAGCTTTTATTATAATTATTTCTAACGATGTTTTATATGGTATGTTTGATGTGAGCTTTTCCAGGGGCCTCGTGTACATTTGCATATCAGAGTATATTCTATCCAAATATAATATTTACTCATTCAGAGTGTGGTACTAAGGTAGCTGTGACACTTTAAAAAAAAAAAAAAAAAAGGAAAAAAAGGAAAGTAAAAAGAAAGTGTGTACAGTGTACATCTTTCCCTCTTACTGTTCCGTGCTGGTGTCTGTCAAGGTGGTGTCTGTGTAAATGTCTCATATCATAGTAGCAAGAGACAAATGAGAAAGCTGGATTTATTTGTAAATAATGACAGCGAGTCCTCCCTGGGTCAGTGTCTGCCCTTCAGATCCTGCTAATAAGATATGATGGTCAAAAAACAACCAAGCAGCCAAGTCTTACATTCCCCTGCTCCCACAGAGTGTGATGCTGACTTCAGCTGCTGCAATGGCTCTTCTCTGCAGCCTGGACCCAACCACCTCCTGCTCACCACGGCCAGGTGAGATGGTTCTGCAGCACCACATGAGGAGCCTGGATCACCACCTAAATCCATATGCACAAAATTCCCAGCTAAACCCAAATAGCAATAAACATATATCAAATGCTCAGGCCTGCACAGTAGTTGTTGTGGTCCCATTTCTTCTTTAATCGCTGAGAGGAGGTGGCAGACAGCTGCTGCAGCTTTGCAGGGCTGAGGGAGAGGCACATCTGCCCAGTGGCTCATCCATGCAATGACAGAAATGTTGGCCAAGTGTCTGCAGGAGAGTGGTTTCACTATGAGAGAACAGCTGGTTTGTACAGAGAATACATCCATTGACCTCTCCCTCTGCATCCTTCTTGCTCCTTCCACTCTGCCTTGGTTCAAGCCCACCCTTGGGGGCAGGACTGGGTCATCCTGAGCCCCGGGGGTTGGAGGACTTCCATCACTCCTGGAGCTGACCCAGCACCACTGGAGCTGAGCAGCACCCGCTGCCCCTGAGCACACTGCAAGCAGAGAGCAAAATGCTGCCAGGAAAGCACACACACGGCCCAGCTTCAGTTTGTCCCAGCTCCTTTCTCCGTGTGCAAACCCCTGCACAGATTTTGCCCGCCTCTGTCACCCCAGGGCTTTCTCCCCCACCCACCATCCCTCATCCCATAACCACCAGAGGAGCAGGGAGGTGGGGGAGGGGACACCAGAGGATCCAGCCCCTGGGAACCCAGACGAGAGGGACATCCCAGGGGTGGTTGGGCACTGCTGCTCCCTGTGACCTACCCCAGAGGGACAAGGTTTGGGCTGGGCAGCATGGCACGGTTTGGGGATTCACCTTAGCTTTTCGGAATGCCCATCCCATAGCCATGGGGTGCATCAGCTGAACCCCACAGGCTGAAGGTCATCTTTTGTCCCAGCAAAAGATGGACAGCCCCCACCAAGGGCTTAAGCCACAGGGATATTTCATCCCCACCCTCCTTCCCTGTCCCTCACTGAAGCCATGGGCCATCCTGCCCCACGGCATCACCCTTCTCAGGGATGCCTGCTCTGATATCTTCCCTTTTTTTAGGGCTCTTCTGTATCCTCCCATCAGGATGGGGGCATGCAGGAATTCACCCTGACAGCACGAGGAGATGAATGCTGCCTGGGACCAAAGCTTCCTGTTGAGATTCTCACTGCCCCTGTACAAGGCAGGGAAACTGAGGCAGAGGTACCCCTGGCAACAGCATCCTGCTGCCTGCCCCAGCCCAGCACCTGCAGCCAGGGCTCAGCTGCGGCTGCTTAACCCACTGACATGCTCCACCTGAAGCTGGTGGGGCTTGGGGCAGGGCACAGCACTGGACCCCTTCTGAGCTCTTATAAAGCAGCAGCCTGAGAGTCCTCAGGGCTTTTTCCTCCCTTTTTCTTTTCTTTTCTTTTCCTGCTGTCTTTCAGGAGCCTTCATTTGGAGGTGGGAGGGTTGGGGTCTGCTCCCTGCAGCTCTAGGATGTAGTGTCATCATCTCCCACACTTTCCAGCACTGCCACACAGGTAAGGGCACAGCCTCTGCTCCCCCATCCCTGGGCTGGATCTGCTGCCTGGAGCTGGGCTCTGCCCTGGAGCCTCCCAACGTAGCCCATGTCCCATGTGGTGTCCCAGATGAAGATGTCATCACGTAGCTCCATGGTGGCCCTGGGGCTTGGTTCCCAGCCCAGCTGCAGCTCCCCACTGTCTGTGCAAAGAAATTATTTCCCTGGGCTGCACCTCCCGTCGCAGAGCCGCTTGCTCAACCAGGACAGTTTCCTCAAGAGCTTCAACAGGTACGTGGCTGTGTGGGTGCACGTGGGGCTGAGCCCTGCTCTTACTTTGCGCTCATCTCTGAGCCCCTCCCCTTGTAGCTGGGGGCACACTGATGGGCCTGGGGCTCGTGGTGTCTCTGCCTCCCACCCCAGTGCTTTTGGGGCTGGGCAGCTCTGTGTACCACAAAGGCTACTTACTCATGCTCATTTTCCTGCTGCTCTCCCAGGAGTTTCTGCGATGAGAGTGATGCTCTGAGTTCAGAACTGTTTGACTACAACTACTCCATCCCTGACCCGCAGCTGGTCCGCAGGATTGTGTCGCAGGTGGAGTTCTACCTCTCTGATGAGAACCTGGCCAAGGATGCCTTCCTCCTGAAGCATGTCCAGAAGAACAAGCTGGGCTTTGTCAGCATCAAGCTGCTGACGTCCTTCAAGAAGGTGGGAGGTTGTGGTGCCAGCTGGGCAGGAGGTGGCTTCAGTTGGGTGGGTGAAGCGGGGCGGGGACGGCTGTGTGGAGGGATGTGGGTCACAGAATGGTTTGAGTTGGAAGAGACCCTTAAAGACCATCTGGTCCCGCTCCCCTACAATGAACAGAGACCCCCACAGCTCTGATGAGTGCTCAGAGCCCCATTCTCTGACCTTGAATATCTCCGGGGATGGGGCACCCACCCACCTCTCTGCTCTTCCATCGCTTTAGATCATATCTGTGACATCCCAACAGCTTTGTCCTTCTGTCCCCCACCTTGTGGAGGGTTGCAGTGTCACAGGTGCAGACCTTGTACTTGGCTTTGATCCCCGTGAGTTTCCCCTGTGCCCACTGATCAGCCTGTCCTGGTCTCTCTGGATGCCATTTCATCCCTCAGGATTGTCACTTCACCACACAACTTGGTGCCATCCAAAGGTCATCATCGTAGTCTTTAGGGGCTTCTTCCTGCAGACCCCATGGTGTTTGGGTCAGCACTGTGTTACACTGCAGTGCATCCAGAGGAGAGTCATAAAAATGATGCTAATGACGAAGGACCGGGGAGGTGGTGGGTGCTCCATCCCTGGAGACTGACAAAGTCAGGCATCAAGGCTCTGAGCACCTGACAAAGCTGTAGGGCGCTAAAGAGGGATGGGAGCACTGCTGAAGTGAGCTCATTGCAGGGAATTGAACCAGATGGTCTTCAAAGGTCCCTTCCGACTCAATGATTCCATGACTCTGTGCCTTGGGGTGAGGCTGTACGTGCACGGTGGCTCTGAGCAGGGGCTCAGTGACCCTCTCTCCATAGGTGAAGTACCTCACCCGTGACTGGCGCCTCNGTCACAGAATGGTTTGAGTTGGAAGAGACCCTTAAAGACCATCTGGTCCCGCTCCCCTACAATGAACAGAGACCCCCACAGCTCTGATGAGTGCTCAGAGCCCCATTCTCTGACCTTGAATATCTCCGGGGATGGGGCACCCACCCACCTCTCTGCTCTTCCATCGCTTTAGATCATATCTGTGACATCCCAACAGCTTTGTCCTTCTGTCCCCCACCTTGTGGAGGGTTGCAGTGTCACAGGTGCAGACCTTGTACTTGGCTTTGATCCCCGTGAGTTTCCCCTGTGCCCACTGATCAGCCTGTCCTGGTCTCTCTGGATGCCATTTCATCCCTCAGGATTGTCACTTCACCACACAACTTGGTGCCATCCAATGGTCATCATCGTAGTCTTTAGGGGCTTCTTCCTGCAGACCCCATGGTGTTTGGGTCAGCACTGTGTTACACTGCAGTGCATCCAGAGGAGAGTCATAAAAATGATGCTAATGACGAAGGACCGGGGAGGTGGTGGGTGCTCCATCCCTGGAGACTGACAAAGTCAGGCATCAAGGCTCTGAGCACCTGACAAAGCTGTAGGGCGCTAAAGAGGGATGGGAGCACTGCTGAAGTGAGCTCATTGCAGGGAATTGAACCAGATGGTCTTCAAAGGTCCCTTCCAACTCAATGATTCCATGACTCTGTGCCTTGGGGTGAGGCTGTACGTGCACGGTGGCTCTGAGCAGGGGCTCAGTGACCCTCTCTCCATAGGTGAAGTACCTCACCCGTGACTGGCGCCTCACGCTCTATGCCCTACGCTTTTCCGAGCTGCTGGAGGTCAACCAGGAGGGCACCAAAGTGCGGCGTCGCGTCCCCATCCCTGACTCCCTGCTCAGCGTCCCCCCCAGCAAACTGCTGCTGGCCTGGGACCCCCTGCCCCCGGAGCCGGGCACGCCTCCACCACTCCAGAGGAACTTCATGGAGTCCATCCCACGGATGTTCAGCCCCTTCGGTGCCATCGCCTCCATCCGCATCCTCCGGCCGGGCCGCAAGCTGCCGTCAGACGTCAGGAAATACGCGACGCGCTTCCCCGAGCTGCTGAGCCGCTGCTGTGCGCTGGTGGAGTACGAGAGCCTGGAGAGCGCGTGCAGGGCATGCGAGGATCTGAGCCGGCCCTGCTCCCGAGGCATCTGCGTGGTGCGGCTCTCGGGGAAAGGATCCAAAAAGAGGAGCGGGGCTGAGCGGGAGGAGCTGNCATAAAAATGATGCTAATGACGAAGGACCGGGGAGGTGGTGGGTGCTCCATCCCTGGAGACTGACAAAGTCAGGCATCAAGGCTCTGAGCACCTGACAAAGCTGTAGGGCGCTAAAGAGGGATGGGAGCACTGCTGAAGTGAGCTCATTGCAGGGAATTGAACCAGATGGTCTTCAAAGGTCCC
>VXAB01008262.1:13053-30580 GCA_013399175.1 Odontophorus gujanensis | reverse complement strand
TTTTATTATTATTTTTACTTCTTCTGTCACTTTTGGTTTTTTTTTTAAGGTTTATCTTAACAAAGGTTTTATCTCGTCAAAAACAGATTTGTTCCTTATTTGAGTTTTAAAATATGGTTTTGGTGTCTTGTTATGCATCTGATTCTATTTTGGTTAGCTCATTGCGTAAAAATAGCCTTATGTTTGCAGAAATGGTCATATCAAATGAGCATGGGTACAGTTTTGTAGTGAGAAAAATTAAAAAAATAATTAATAGGTCTAGTCAAGAGAGATTACATTGACTGCAAACTGTTTGGTATAGGATTTAGTAATTTAATTTGTAAATAATATAACTATTTTGCTTCCTGTTGTAGTGATCTGAGATAATGGCTTATAGTGGTTATTGACTACAGATGATAAATTGTTGTTTTTTTTTATTTTCTAATCTAATTCAAGGCAAGAGAGGGGTAGAACACTATGGTTATTCACATTGATTTTAAATTTTGAAGTATTGAAAGCTCCGCTTGCAGCCATGAAGAGCTGGCAAGGGAGAGACAAAAAAGTCAAAAGGTAAATGATATACACAATTGAGTGCAAATATCATTAGTTACTGCACGATAGAAATACAGACACGATAATAAAGACCTTAAGGGTGAAAATTAACCACAAGGTTTGGAAATTCTTGTTACCTGTGCAACTTCCAAATTAAATAGCCAGTACATTTTTTAACGTCAAAAAAAAAAAAAAAGAACACTTTCAAGTTACTTTTAACAAGTAAATAACATCTTTTCTTAAACGTGGATTTAGTACTGATCATTGAAAGGAGTAATATCAGATCTTGTCTGTTAAATCCATATTATTTTATTAATAAGATGTCAGTGAACTAAACAGAACTAAGCTAGGAAGCACTGATAGCAAAGCTTCACAAAACAGGGATTAAAGGTCTTTACTTAGGTACACTAAAGAATAAGAACTATTTTATTTACAGTCACTGCAGCTTGATGCTGGTCACAGGAAATATGCAACATCCATCCAGCTATTACATGCTCATCCCTGCCTTTACAGCTGCATTCTGAGAACACATTTGTTGTTGAAGATGTTGCTGAAAACATACAGCATATTAGTGTAACAGAATAATTTCAGCAGGTGGATTCTCTCTTACTCATTTGTGCTGTAAAACCATTCTGCAGACTTAAAGACCCTAAGCAAAAGACACCTTTAATAACCACAGAAATTATGCACTCCTAAAAGAACTAGGAAACCTTATTAAGGCCTCTATGTTGCATGTAACCAGACTGCTTCACAACCAGTTTGTTATTCTAATTTATTTCAACAACCTTGAAAAACTTTGCTTTATATTTTCTCCTCTGTATGGATCACCAGGACATAAAGAATCTTTAAAATCAGTTTCTTCATCTGTTCTATAAACCATGATGTAATGCATGGCCTTAATTGTAGCTAGAATCATCTTTTTTTCTAAGGAATATCCAGAATTTTTTTAAATTAAATATCTGTTGCAGGTGTAAGAAATCTCAAAGTAATACCTCATGACAAGAATTTCCTTGTTTGTTGGAAAGTTTGTCCTAAAGCCATGGATGAGGCAAAACCCTAGAGCACTGAGGCTTACTTTTAGCTTACAAGCAGATATATTTCTGGACTAAAAGTGTGTTCAGATTTAGTATTTGAGTATTTAATGTTTTACAAAGTTTGAATTAGTGTACTTTCTGAAAACATCTGAATTCCATAGTTTAAAAACCTTATCTTCCGAAGATGAAAAGATCTACACTATACTTTTGTTATTTAAATTACAAGAATCATTGTACGCCAGATGCAGAACCTGTCTTGGGATCCAGTCTTAATCTGTTTGTCCACTCAGTTAGTAGCATTTACAGTTTTTTGCTAGGAAAGACTTCCTCATGAACTCATTGCAATGCACTTATCTCTTGATTCATTTAGCAGTGCTTGGTTCTTGTACACAGAGCAGCCATGCTGATGCTGGCAAAAGATCTGATGGACACTGATTTAATGTCTTATCACTAGCTGATAGCAGATGCTTACAGAGCAGTATAAAAATTAAGTATAAAATGAAGTTCTCTTTAGTTTATCCTCCTAGAATCTGGAAATTGATTTATACGTCTGCTTGAGCTAGAATTTGTACTGTCTGACTGTGCTTCATGGAGATATGCAGGCTCGATAGTTTTATGTAAATCTTTTTCAATAGGTTCCACAATCTGATTACACAGAGTTTTTTCTCTGATACCACAGACTTGCAGTACACTGAGATATGATTAACTTTTTTCCATTGTACAAAATGAACTGATATTATACAGAAAATCCCCAATAGAATTGCATTTATTTTTCAGAAGATGATCTCTTGACTATATTGGTGTTACTCATCTTCTGAGTATTAAAATAAGCATCAACGTCCAAAGTCTGGACAGTGAAATAAAATCAGATCATAAAAATATAACTGTCTCATTCGAAAAAAATAGCAACAGTTTGCAAATGAACATGCACCTATTCTGTGTTTCTGCTCACTATCATACTGAGAATCTGTTCCAGACAGGACTCCCTAGTATCAATAAAAATTTACATTAATAAATCCACAGAGAAGATTAATAGCACATATTCTTATGCAGTAATAAATGTGTCTGTGCAATAACAAAATCCTGGTGAGTATCTGAAGAAAAACCTTGAGTAACGATCTTATATATGTTCCTCAAATTCATATTTTACATTCATTTTTATTTTTCCAAAAGTGATAAAACTCATTATTGCTGCATTAGCTAAAAGTAGTACTGCAATATGAATTAAACTTTCTTCATAGCAACAGGCAGAATATTGCTTTTCTTTTACCTTTAAAGTAATTTCCTAAAGACTTTAGAGATAATCACTGAACTTTTGAAATGACTGCAGTTTCATCATGCAAAATCAGAACTCCTTGATTAAGCATACCCCGCCTGCAAAAGTCAAGCCATATGCAGTTTTAGATAACTGACTCCAATACACTTTCTAAGTTACGTTTTCAGCAAACGTTTGAGGAAAAGAAAGAGTTACTAGAGACAGTCTTGCAAGCTTTTAAGAAAATAACCAACAAAATACAAAATAATGTTTTCCAATATATACCTTAAGTTTTGTGACATTTTGACACAGCTAACACATTTTTGCAATATTAAAAGCAAGCAGACAGATGCATTCTTTTCTGCTGAGAAGTCCCATCCCACAAAAACTGAAGCACATGAATATGCAGATATAGAGTTTTATAATAAACACAATGGAGTTCTGCAGTTTCAGATGTTTTTTGGGAGTCAAGATCGCTCTTGTCTCTCAGCGTCCTTCATCTTATCACAAAGCAGAAAACAGCAGTTTCCTTATCTGTAGTGGGGAGGACCTCTAGGCATTCCTGGCTGTACCCCTGGAAAGCGTGGATGCCCGGGTGGGTAGCCTGGTGCTGCAAACCCACGTGGCCCAGGTGGCCGTGTCACAGCTATGGGTGGGGGAGGAAGGTTTCCCCCTCTGCCCTGTGGTGCATAGTGGCCATTTTGGGCAGCGCCTAGATGGTGCAGTGCCTGAGAAGAACTTGCTTCCTGTGGCTGACCTGTTGTCTTTGCTTCATTGCCACTCTGTTCTTTCTTGTTATCTGAAATGTATTAAGGGAACAGAGTTAAGGAATGGCAATATGGAACAGAAAATCTCTCTGAGGGAAAGTCTGCAGCACACTACTCCAGAATACAATGGAAAGTCCAGGGGCCAAGGCACCAACAGCTGCGTAAGGTGCGAGCAGACCTGTTCTGCCTTGTGGCCAGGCTGCAAGATGAAGTATATAGATTAAAAGGTGTCATAGGAGGCAAACAGAAGGAGCAGGGAAACCACAGTTCACCCATGCAAGGACAGAATATTTCAAAGGAAAAAACACAAAACCCAAGGCAGCCTGTATCACATCAGTCTGAGGAAAAAATTGGAAGGTTGAAGGTAAGAATACAAATGAAAGGAGAGGATAGAAGCAAGTCTGTGCTTGAAGCTGCAAATGATTCCTTGCCTGCTCCACCCCCACAGGTGCCTCCCTACAACAGGCCTAAGGTCCTACCTGTGGAAGCCCTTGAATACGAAAGGCCCGTCTGTGGGTGATAACAGCTCACTCAGTCTAGATAAACTAATGAAACCAAACCACAGACAGCTTTCCCCCAGCATCAAGACTACAACACTGAAGAAGTGATGTGTATTAGTTGTAGTTGATTCCTCCCTAAAGGGAACTGAACAACCAACATGCTGAGCAGAACCTCTCCCTAGAGAAGTCTGCTGTCTTCCGGGACTCGAATTAGAATGTCACCAGGAAACCACCTGGCTTGCTATGGCCATCAGACCACAACCTCTTACTGCTTTTCCATAGAGGGAGAGTTGAATTATCCACACATGGGTCAAGGGCTATCAAAAGGGACTCCAGTGCCTTGAGACAACAGCTGAAGAAACTGAATGCACAGATAATCTTTTCTCTGCCTCCTGTATTAGGTAAGGACAGAGAAACAAGCACTCATCCTGCCTGTGGACTTCAAACACCCAGACATCCATCAGAAAAATAGCATGGTGAGCTATAGGCAACCCAGAAGGTTCCTGGAATGCACTGAGGATAACTTCCTGAGTCGAGAAATTGAAGGCCCTACCAGGGGGAATGCAATACTGGACCTAATTCTCAACAGTGTAAATGAACCGATTAGTGACATCACGATTTGAGGCTGCCAGGGCTGTAGTAACCAGGCTACAGTTGAGTTCATGCTTCAGAGGGATATGAGACAGGTAAAGAGTAGAATCAGGACGCTAAATTTCAGGAAAGCTAAATTCCAACTCTTCAGGGAGTTAATGAACAAAACACTCTGGGAAGCTATCCTCACACACAAGGGTGAAAAGCAGAGCTGGTAGATCTATAAAGAAGCTTTCCTTAGCACATTAGAGCTCTTCATCCCCAGATGCAGCAAGTCAGGAAAGGAATGGAAGAGGTTGGTGTGGCTGAACTGGGACCCACAGGTCAAACTGAAGAGCAAGAAGAAAATGCACAGATAGTGAGTGGAAGCAAGGACAGGTACCGTGGGAAGAGTTTAAGGAAGCTGCTAGGCTGTGTAAGGATGAAGTCAAGAAAGCCAAGGCCTGGCTTGAACTAAACTTGGAGAGGGATGCCAAGAAGAACAAGAAAGACTTCTATAGCTACCTCAACCAGAAAATGAGAGTCCAGGAGGGCGTACTCCTCCAGTGACTGACACAGGCAAGCTGGTAGCAGCAGACAAAGAGAAGGCTGATATATTTAACAGTGTTTTTGCCTCACTCTTCTCTGATAACTGCTTGCCACACAGTCCTCAAACATTTGGTTTGATAGAAGGGGATTGAAGGTCTTCAGTACGGCCTTTGACACAATAACTTACAACATCCTTCTCTCCAAGCTAGAAAGATATGGATTTGAATGGGTGACTGTTCAATGGATGAAGAACTGGCTATAGGATAGAGTCCAGAGGGTGGTGGTCAATGGCTCAATATCTGGATGGAGATCATTGACAAGTGGTGTCACCCAGGAGTCAGTACTGGGACTGATACTCTTTAATATCTTCATCAGTGACATTGACAGTGGGGTTGAGTACACCTGCAGCAAGTTTGCTAAGGACACCAAGCTATGGGATGCAGATGATTCAGAGGAGGGACAGGATAACATCCAGAGGGACTTACACAGGCTTGAGCAGTGGACCCAAGTGAACCTCAGGTGGTTCAGCAAATCCAAATGCAAGACCTTGCGCCTCATTCAAAGCATCCCTTGCTACCAATATAAGCTGGGAGATGAAAGGATTGAGCACAGCCCTACTGAAAAAGACCTGGGGTTACTGGTGGATGGGAAGCTGGACATGAGCCAGAAATGTGCCCTCGTAGACCAGAAAGCCAACCATATCCTGGGTTGCATCAAAAGATGCATGGCCAGTAGGTTGAGGGAGGTGATCCTGCCCCTATTCTCTGCACTGGTGAGGTGAGGCCTCACCTTGAATACTGTGTACAGATATGGAGTCCTTCATGCAAAACAGACATGGAGCTGTTGGAGCACATCCAGAAGAGGGCTGCAAAGATGATCCAAGGGATGGAACACCTCTCCGATGAGGACAGGCTGAAAGAGCAGAGTCTGTTCAGCCTGGAGAAGACAAGGCTCCGCAGTGACTTGATAGTGGCCTTTCAATATCCAAAGAGGAGGTACAGGAAAGAAGGGGACAGACTTCAGCAGGGTCTGTGGTGATAGAACAAGGGGAAATGGCTTCAAGCTTAAAGAGCAAAGATTAAGGCTGGATAAAAGCGAGAAGTATTTTACAGTGAGGGTGGTGAGGCACTGGAACAGGTCTTCTCGAAATTTGATTCATGCCCCATCCCTGGAGACTTTAAAGGTTAGGCTGGATCAGGCCCTGGGAAACCTGATTAAACTGTGCATTCCCTGTTTATTGCAGTGGAACTGGACTAGACAACCCTTAAAGGTCACTTCCAACTCTAAGGATTCTATGATTCTATGAAAAATGCGACAACATAATTTCATGACTCTTGGATCACATTATCCTTCCAGTCCTTTTTGAAAAAGCACAGTGAAGGGAAGCAGAGGTATTTTCCAATCAGATAGGTGCACTGTCAAGAGGGTATCATCTGAAAATGGTGACAAAGGTCAGTAGTTCCAAAACCAAGCAGGCAGATTTTCAGGCTGCAGACCTGCCGTCCATGCAGCCCTTCCACAGATGGTCACCTCTAATCTTCATTTTTCTGCTTGGCTTGAGAATACATTGGTTGAGTGACATACATGATGGGAAAAGTCTAGTAGCATTAATGGGGGAGGAAAGAGTGTGAAATCCTTAAAATCCACCTGAAACTTGTCTGTACAAGCTGGTGTTCATGATGAGGATTACTACCACACTGCATTCTTACAACCACAGCTATCCTGAATACAATAGGAGGATGCAATATTTTATCCCAACAGATTTATTATTAGACAAGTGGAATCAGTGCCATTCAGAACAAGCTGTGACACATGTGCTCTATTAGTTCTATTACTTTAATAGAAGGTTTTACCTGATATGGAATGATGTTATAGTATTTCTTAAATGAGCCAAAGAAAGAAAAATGAACTGGCTAAAACTTGTCATTCAGTATGGGGAATATTTGTTAAAGATATCATGGCAAAGGAAGTAGTTAAGATAGAGGTGAAGCCTATGATCCAGTGTACAAGTAATCCTCATCCTGAGAAATTAAAATCTGTGTTTACCTTGATTTGCATTAGATTCATCTTCCTTGCCTCCTTTTTGCTTTGACTGTGGTGGCTCCATCTCAAATGGATTTTCCTCTTGTCCATTTGATTTTTGTGCCTTTTGCTTATTTCTTCTTTTGTTTTCTTCTGCTTGCTAATGATGGAGAAATAGAAAGGGCATTTTCAGTTACAATGATTTTCTAACAATTGTAAAAACCAGAAACACTAATTCCCCATTCCTTACACTTTGTAGTTTCTTTTTAAGTTCCAGGTTAGCTTCTTTGTAGGATTTGGACGTAGCATTGAGATAATAAATACTCAGGCTAAATTTAAAGAAAAAGATAAAAACTTGTTAGATAATAGTTTAAATACAAAGAATCTTGCAAAATTCCTATAGTAATAACTATAGTTGTGCTTATACCAAAACTGTATTTTTCCTCATTTATTATTTTTCCTAATCAGTAGAGGCATTTTGACAGTGAAAAATGGAGTATGAAGAAGGCATACTTATCTCATGGGAAATAATGATGATAATGATAATAATTAAATAAAAAGCAGAAATAAGTATGGTAGCTAAGGAAAATTCTGCATACAGCCATGCCTCACTACGAAGTAAGTTGCAGTGAATAACATTAAATAAGTAAGTTATTCAATAAAATTTAATTTACTTGTATGACATACTCTAAAAATGAGTAGCCATACTTAGAAAATCTTTTGTTCTAATACAACAAACTCAAGTACTGCCAGAAAAATAACCAAAATCATACATTTTAATTTTAAAAATCACAATCCCATTCTACTTAACAATAATATGCCTGCACAGTGCAATTTTCATTTTTTAATGAATTGAATTTCTTTCATAATAACTCTATGAAATTATTATTTTTTACTATCTTAGTGGAATTCTGATATGAAATCTCAAACTAAGTAGTAAATCATTAATCTACATATTCTATTTTCACTGCTTTTCCTGATTTTGCTTCATATATTTTTAAACCCACCCCCCACCTTTATTTTTATTCTTGCCTCAGAGCACAGCAAAATATGAACTGTGCTCAGAATAAGTAGAAACTAACTGTGCATTTCAGAGGAATAGTTTTTCTAGCTAAGGGTTAAACATGAGAATGAAGTGAATCTGTGTAAAACTTCATCTCAGAATCTCATTTATTTCATGTAAAATGTTTTTGCAAATTTTTATTCTATTTTGTAGTCTCCTTTGTGTTTCTGGCAGTTCTATAGTGTAGGGTTAAAGCCCTGTCCATTTCTATCTAGAATTTGCTTTTAGTTCAGTATGCTAAAAGATGTTCTATGTATGTAAGCTAGTTTACCTTTGTCAAGGACTCAATACAGTCTGTAAGACTATTCAGGTTCATTACCCTTTATCTGCTACTGACCTATTAAAAATCCATAACAAGAAATTGGACATAAGAGAATTTTAGACAAATACTTGAGACTGGAATATCTCCATAGTATAACTCCATAGCTCTCTCTCTCTCTTCAATTCCATCTCAAAGAATACAATTTTAATCAAGGACGGACACTGGCACTCAAGATCAGACACACTGAAAGTTAATGAGAAACATGTCTACTTCATGGTAACCATCATTCTAATAACTTTGTATTGAACTTGTTAAGGATTTATGAAGTGTAGCTCTACCTACTAGACAAGCTGATCAAGGTCACAGCACTTCAGATCCCATAACCTTTTGCACTTTGATAGTTTCTCCATTGGAGTAGCAAAAGCAAACGAATTATAAAACTAACAAAAAAGCCATGGAACAAAAAAGCAAAAAAGAGGTCTTTATGTGTGGAAAAGCACATAACTTATGACCAAAGAGAAGACTTGACATCACAGGGTAATCAGTACTCTAATTAGATATTTAGACTGTTAAGACTCAGAGCAAAAGAAAATGAATAGACTTTTCATTAAGTATTAAGCGAGATGTAAGTTAATATTCTATACGTACACCATCAGTAATATAAAAGGTAGGATGAGTCCAGGGTTAGAGGCATAACCAAATACCTTCCCAAACCAAGAAGGGAAGTCATGCTCCAAAGTTTCTGATATGACTTCAAACATTCTCGTTTTCCCACTATTAAACAGAAAATATATATCAAATATATCAAATATCAATATATCAAATATTTTGACAATGTAAATACAGTACTGTGCATATATAAGTTAAACATATCACATCAAATCTGGGTAAAAGAACAAAAAGCTGTACATTAGCATTATTTAAAACTTAAAATTCTGTAACTGTCTTTCACACTAATAATCAGAATAATCTTCTCCATAACTTTGCAAAATAATGATGTTAAAGTATCAGGTCCATATTTTCCTGGGTTTTCTCTCATATGCTTCATGTATATAATCTTGTTCAGCCCCAGCTGGCAGGTGCCTCTCCAGTCTTCCAAAACTGTTGCTAAATTATTGATAAAAACATCTGCTAACTGCTTCAGTACTTGGATCAATCTTGCCAGGCTCCATGCTGTGACTCAAATAATAAGAAAGCTTACTTTGCACCACTTGCTTTGTTACCATCATCTCTGTAAAATTTAAGCAACGTTATTCCTCAGTAAACTTTTAGAATGTCATGCTATTATACCTCTTAGGTCACTGTGACTAAAGCAAGTGGTTAGACAAATATACCAAAATAAACAAAAATCTGAATTTTATGCATTGATTGTTATGTGTGTTCATTAAAATCATATGCCATGCTAACTATCAAGGAAAGGTGCTGAAAATGGTCCTGAACTTTAAATTGAAAGTATGGCTTTATCTAAGCTAGCTTGGATGGAAGGCACATGTTTGCACGCATGAGACAGGCCTAATTTTTTAGAAAAGTCTAGTTAATATAGAGGTCTTTAGAACTTGAGGAAGGTATTCAGAAATCCAGTGGTAATAAAGGAGCATGAAATACAATGTCAGCTGGAGATGTCACAGTAGTCAAAGTCTGTACCACCTCCTTCAACTTCAGCACAACAGTGTGTATTCTAACATGCCCCTACTACAAAGCATGCATAAACATTTACTGAAAGTCATCACTCTAGAGCCAGAAGACCATAGTGGCATAACTGATCATTGCTCTACTCCTCAGTAATCTATGGCATAATTAGAGCAAGAACAACAAATGTTTATATTGCAGCTAACTAAAAGAAAAGATTTTCTATTTTATACACAAAGATTTTCTATTTTATACACAAAGGTTTCTTTGTGTATAAAATAGAAAATAATTAACCAGTTTTCTAGGATTCCAGCGTCAAGAATTTTTACAGTGATAAATGGCACACAATAAAAATACAGCATATCAGTCATAATACTTATTAACAATGCTTATTTTCATTACTGTATCATTTACTGATGAGGCAGTTGATCATATCATTAGCATAAGGTAAAACGGAAAAGACCTGAAAGGGCCACAGTCAAAAGATGGTGGAATGGAGACAATGGTATACACAGCAGGCAGTGTAGAAAGAAAGAGAATGAAAAGCAACATGGCCATGTAGAAGTTGTTAGATCTGGAGGCTTTGAAGACTCTCTCCTGAGGAACATTGCAGCACATCACTGCCCAGCATTGCAGGTACATTGAAGTATGGAGCCGGAACACATTGATTGCAGGGAGACAGGGAGCATAGAAAGATCCCATCCTAGAAAAAAAAGCAAAAAAAAAAACAACCACAACCTCACAACATTTTCAGTAGATTTGCCAAGATATCACCTGCTCCCTACTTCAATGTGCTTGGCATTCGTATATATTGCACAATATTTCATAAAACCTTGTTTACACTTTTTTTCTTATTTTAATGGTCTTGTCTTTCCTTGCTGTAAGACGTACTGAAGGTATGTGGACAGAATTCTCCATATGTAGTTTTTGTTTCAAAATTCCAAAGTCATCTTTCTCTGCAAATGAGACAATCACTTAATGAAATGTTACTCACTTCTTATTTGTACTGTTAGTTTAGGTAGTAAAGTAAAGCTAAGTATTATCATACTGATCTACTTTATTCTTTGTTGTATTTCTTAATATACTAACACCATTTTAGGAAAGAAATTTTGCTACATCGACTACCTCCAGAGTACAGAGATGTCATGTCAGATTATAATATTACATTTCCCTCTTCTTTTTGTGTATATTCAGTGAAAAGATAAAGGCTTTTCAGCTATGATTCAAGGCAGAGAGCACCACATGGCCCTAGTCCTTACCTGTAGGAATACAAGAAAGACTGTTTAAAGCAGAAGCTGTGAAGCAAGATAAACAGCATAAGAAAGCAAGGCTGAGAACCAAGGACACTTTCAGAAGAAGAGAAAAACAAAGTCAGTTAAGCGGTTTGATAGCCACATGATGATGGCACTGATTGGAGGAAGAGCATGTGGCTTGAAACAACTCACAACCTTGATTGGATAAGTGCCTGTATGCACGGTCAAAGAGTGATTGTGGAATGTTTTGTTGACATGTAAAGGTGAGTGGGAAAGTTAAAAGAGAAAAGTTGTGAATGTATATAAGGGATGTTAGAACTTAAACTATTTGGATTGTTCACATCTGAGTCTGTGCTCAGACACTGCACTTACCCATGTGGAAATATGTTAGTTGCAATATACTCTTCAATTTCAACAAATATTTTTACAGTATTTAGGCATAACACTTACTGTAGGTAGAAAAAATCTTGCCAATAGATTGTTAATACACTGAAGAGCTGCAAATGATTTGCATCCCAATCATTTTTTGAATATACAGAAAAAAGCAAATAAAGGAGATCTTCATGGTCTATTTCATTCACAAAATAAATGCACGCATACATCTTTCATCCCTTATAGTTATGTGCCAGTTGTAACTGCACTTTTTATTATGTTTCAGATGAACATAAATATGCACTACAGAATTTGAGAAGACAGGACAAAACAGAAATGAATGTGTACTATGTACATAGTAATGGTAAATACAGTTTGGGCAGTATATGTTCATTACTGTTAAGTCAACTTCTTTCTGTTTTGGTATATTCAATTCATCAGACAGCAAGAAAGATGCTGTATCACAATGACTGCATCAGAAATGCACAAGTCACACATTCTGTGCAGCATCACAAATATTGGGGCACTGCAATTTCCAATAGTTTGTATATAAGTGTAAAAATTAAAAAAAATTATAGAATTGTTATCAGAGAGAATAATCAGGAACAAATCCCTCAACCAGCCCCAAGCTTCTTTCAGCTAGAGAATGAATACCAATATGTTTTCTGAAGTGTTAACCACAGCAATAGAAAATGAGTGCCATCAACTGAGAAAAAAAGTTGTAAGCAGAGTTTATATTTTCAGTTTATTACTGTGATGTCCAGTAGCCTGAGAATACTTTTTACCAGAAGTGAGGATGGTTGTCTAATGACAGATAAGAGCACACTGAATGCAAAGGGGAGCTGCTTATCTTGGGAGCAGAGAACTCTACAGATCCCTTGTGCACCAGCAGTAGTGGTTGACTATTTCCAGCTATATACTTACAGCGTGCCAACACTATGATGTCACAGTTGGTGTCATGTTCATCCTCACCAACTTATCCTCCAACCAAGCAGGCCCAGAGTGATGATGTCACGGCACTGAGAGAGGAGCTTGGTTGCAGAGACTCAAATCCAGCTCAGGGTCAGTGAATCCAGGGCCCCTGTTCTTCTCAGTGCAAGGACAGAGCCTAAATAATGCTATGTGAGGTGTGTCCAGGTACAGCTCAGCCCAGGAAGCTGTCTCCGACTGTACTCAGCCCTTCCTCTGCCACTGCAGCCACGCTGGGACCTGGCCTGAACCCAGGAACCAAGTGAAAAATCAAAGACATTCAGGTTGCTCGAAAGTGATAAGCTACTGTGGTGCTGTGGCTGGGACACTGGAATGAGGAGCCTGAGCAGGAGAATGGGAGTGCAGGGTGCCAGAGAAACCTCACTTCCTCAGATGCTGGGAACCGAAGCACCCTGAGTAGGGTAGAAATGGGTATTTTGAGCAGCACCCAAGGAAGGACTAAGCCTGTGTGTGAAAAGGAGGGAGGGTATGTGCAGCTCTGTTAATGCTGCACAGGACAAAAATAAATAAATAAAATAACCTTCTGGAAATTATGAAAGTGGAAATTTTCACTCATGCAAAAACTATAATTAGCAGAAAATTGTTAAAGGCAAAAACCGGGGCCTTAGCAAGAATCAAGAAGTAAGTGATGCTTGAGGATGGCAGTTCTTCAAAAGGCAGAGCATCTTACATTAGGACAGGTGATCTTTAACCCACTGCTGCATCCCAACAAGGGGATGAAATTTAGATCTTTCCTCCTCAAGGGCTACTCACTGCTACTGCAGCAGGAACATTTGATACACACTCACATTCATATAGAGATACGTATATTTGCACCTTTGCACATGGTGCATCGGATTAAACTAGAAGATATTTCAGTTTCAAAGCGTTCAAATGACTAGAAAACAATCAACAATGAAACAGGATTCCACCCAGCCTTTTACGGCAAAACTCTCTATAAAAGCCTGACGCACCTAGTTCCAGAATCTCAATGCAGAGCTAGTTTAGAAATATATTTCACTGTACCAGAGTATTGCATTTCACTGGCATTAAACTAAAGCAGTAAAACAAGATCGACATTTCACAGATACTTCTAAGTATTGCAGTACCACGGAGAGTGCTGATGCACAGTCACATTACAGACATAGGCACACTTACCAGATCATGCCCTGATTAAAGATCAGTCCAAGCACATTCCCACTTATATCAAACTCTGAATATGATGGCTGAAAGAAATAACACAAATGTTTTCATTAGACTTGCACAGAAGTTTTTAAGATAACTAGATTAAAACTATCACTATCAACAGCAGCATAATACTTGCTTTGTGTTGCAAAGATGCTCACTGCATATTATCAGTGAATAATGAGACAAATGAAGATGACTGAAGGCAAACAGATTGACTTTAATACTGGTTGCAGAATTGTACTGATGATCTCTTTTAGCTCTTTGCTTAGAAGAAGGTGCTACTGGAAAATTAGAGCTCTGGGTACTGGCTAAATTTTAAAACAGTAATCCATAAATTATCCACTGGAGTGGCTAGTCAGAATTTGGTGGTCTCCTCCCAAAAAAATGTGAGGCTGCTAAGATTCAAATCCTTTTCAGATGATAGAACTACATTTCAAATTTTAAATTTAGCAAATGCACTGTTGAAAAATTAACTTCAAATACTGATAGATGTCTCTGATCATCACTTTGCCTTCCTCTTTAAAATGAATATCTTATTTCTAATTTGAGTGTGCTTTACACTGATTTTCTCTTCAAGATTCAGCCATTAGGAGTCAATATCACTTTATCTGCTAAAGAAAACATATTGTCATAATTTTTTGTCTCCTGTATACATACATAACAATGGTTATCAAATAATTACTTAGTCTGCTCTTTCTAAACCACTCATTTGATTCCTTTATTCTGTTTTTACAAACTTCTAACAATTTCTGGTACCTGGCCTACTGATTCAGAACCTTTAGCAATTCATTCAAAGTCTTCAGCAAACATACATTCTGTCTAGGGAAGGTTGTTTTTCCTAAAAACATCCTTCCTTTCCTAAAACATCCTTTCCTAAAGACATCTGAAGCCTAAAAGCAGTCTCAACATGCACAAGCCTTGAGGAGGTATACACTGTCTTTACTGTGCTAGGGTTGATAATATAGGCACCACAACAATGTTGAAGTGCTAATTAGAAACTTATCCAACACTCAAGCTTTTTGCAAATAATTTATTGACCAAATATAGGACCTGACCTACATAAAACATGAACTTTTGCCTGGATAACTCACCCCTTTGGAACCTCGTGACTATCAAAGATCCTAACAAGACCTCCATATTAACAGAACATTCGCACAGTATTAGATTTTAATACACACAGCAATCCTAAGAATAGGAGGGTACTTCAAAGAAATAGTGTGAATATTCACATGTTAAAATGTATAATAGCTGTGTGACTTAGCACTTGGATGTGCAAACTAGGAGCAGTGATCCCCATGCCTCTAGTGCTGCAAAAAAAGTAATACTGCCTTTCTAACCTGTTATTCATTGAGCAAGTGCCATTCATGGATTGCAGTGACATCTCCACGTCTTCACTCACCCTATTTACCAGCCTCTCTTTAATTCATGAATATTTTCCAGCTGCAAGCACTGAGTACACTGAATATGAGCGATGAATTAAGTACCCATATATTAGTATGCACACATGTGAGTGATGATCTGACAAAGAGTTAAAATAACAAATCAGATACTTACAAATCCATATTCCAAGTCCCAGCACCAGCAGTAATTGAAAAACCTAACAAAGACAGCTCTCAAGAAATCACCAATTAGAATTGTGATATATGTTGTCATCGTGTCAGAGACTGTCAGCCGTACAAACTCCTGTTAAAGCAATATTTCCTTTTCAGAATACTTTTATGCAATAATAGTTACAATAGTAACAAAATACTGGACAAGGTCCCAAAATGTGCTCGCTCTGCTACAATTTGTCAAAGGCTCTTTTCTCTTGATTCAGCTGCTGAGAAATCCAGGAGAAAGACTGCCTCACATCTGTTTAAGATATCCTCTGCTTCTGCTTATGCTCATAACAAACGACACTTCCAGGGTCGCAGAGTATGATTAATCTGACAATGATTTCCAGACAATATTGCTGCTATAGAGGACACCCCTTTTGATTCCTATAACTTTGGGGNAGAAAAAGAAAAAAGGGAAAAAAAGGTATGATGAATCAGAGAAAAGAAAGATGTTGAGAAATTCTTTGTAAATATCATATTATATTAATACACATAATTATGAATCAAATAAAATTAGTAGATTTACTAAACTACTGTTCTTTTTTTTACATTATATTATTTGGCTAAAGATAAAAATGCTTCTCAAACATACATTGCTAACAAGAGTTGATCTCACATATTTCCTTGTTGAGATATGCCTAAGATATGTATGTATATGTATAATGTCTGTTGTATTCAGAAACTGATTTAGTTTGATCAAAGTTTTAATCAGAATAACTAAATTAATTGTTGTGACTTATTCAATTTTTCATATTTTCAGGCTTTGCAAGACAGAGAAGGGATGAAAAAGACAAAGATGAATGAATAAAATGGCAAAGAGGAAAAAGAAAAAGAAATCTTTTCAATGCCATGAACTATGCAGAGGGACATCCCTAGGAGAAATGATTCAAACAAATTGAAATAGCTGTTTCTAAGCTTNTCTCCACGTCTTCACTCACCCTATTTACCAGCCTCTCTTTAATTCATGAATATTTTCCAGCTGCAAGCACTGAGTACACTGAATATGAGCGATGAATTAAGTACCCATATATTAGTATGCACACATGTGAGTGATGATCTGACAAAGAGTTAAAATAACAAATCAGATACTTACAAATCCATATTCCAAGTCCCAGCACCAGCAGTAATTGAAAAACCTAACAAAGACAGCTCTCAAGAAATCACCAATTAGAATTGTGATATATGTTGTCATCGTGTCAGAGACTGTCAGCCGTACAAACTCCTGTTAAAGCAATATTTCCTTTTCAGAATACTTTTATGCAATAATAGTTACAATAGTAACAAAATACTGGACAAGGTCCCAAAATGTGCTCGCTCTGCTACAATTTGTCAAAGGCTCTTTTCTCTTGATTCAGCTGCTGAGAAATCCAGGAGAAAGACTGCCTCACATCTGTTTAAGATATCCTCTGCTTCTGCTTATGCTCATAACAAACGACACTTCCAGGGTCGCAGAGTATGATTAATCTGACAATGATTTCCAGACAATATTGCTGCTATAGAGGACACCCCTTTTGATTCCTATAACTTTGGGGAGAGTCAAAAAATAAAAATAAAAATCTACAATCCTTAGTCCTCTTCTTTTATTTCAGTAAGTCCCACTAACCTACTCTTTCAGGCCTTAATCTAATTGTCCATAAAGCTATTATTATTCTCTCCAATCTCAAAATGATGAGACCTGCGTGTTCTTAGCTAATCATGCTGCATCTGTGAGAAGAGTACAGTGTTTGTTTCTTTACTGCCATTCTGCTGCATGTTGTCAGTTGGGAGCATAAGTGACAAGCTGGAAGACTGCCACAATGAGTGTGCAAAAGCAGAAGTTGTGATTCTGTGCTAAATTCAGTCCGTGAACAGGGAAAAAAAAAAAAAGAGAGAGAGAGAGAAAGAAAAAGAAAAAGAAAAAGAAAAAGAAAAAGAAAAAGAAAAAGAAAAAGAAAAAGAAAAAGAAAAAGAAAAAGAAAAAGAAAAAGA
>VXAB01008262.1:0-10993 GCA_013399175.1 Odontophorus gujanensis | reverse complement strand
AAAAAAAAAAAAAAAAAAAAAAACCTAAATACTTAAATATCTTTCAGTCGCCTTAAAAACTAACATCTCTTAAACAACCTGAAATCCATTTTTTTTCTAGAATAATCCTAATATAGGAATTCACAGGATATTATCAATATACTTTTTAGCTACTTATGAAGGATTTTGCTGAGTAGAAGGAACTATAACATCCATTGAATTTTATCACTAGCCAGCTGTGTCTCCCAGGAGTCAATACTGGATCCAGTATTGTTTAACTTACTTATCAGTGACTTGGATGTGACATTTTGCCGTAAGCAAAACAGTTTTTTACATGGCTGTTCCCAAAAGAGTAAGGTAATTAAATCCAATTTAATCAGGCCAATTTCTCTGCTTTCTAAAGGCAGATTGTTGGAGTTTGTATGTCAATTTCTGTGCGAAGTTTTGGTGTTCTGAGTTATGGACTGACTTTCTTCATTCCATCAATCATCCATTCCCATCTGATTTGTGAGGCTAGCATCTTTTTGCTTTACTGTAAATCAGAAATCAACTTAACACTCTATCACAGAGCATTAAACAACAAACAGCTAGTTTTATAACATACAAATTAGTGTGGTTAAGAAACCAAAGCCTGCCCAGGTTTTTATATAGCAATGATGTCTTTAGGTGCTTACTGCATACTGTTACAACAAACACAATCACTTTCACTATTCCTCTAACAAACAAAGCTCCCTTTGCTCCAGTGAAAAGTAGACTGAACAGAAGAAAAAAAAAAGATACTGGACTCCTAGACTGGCAGATGGAGCTGGAAGGCATGTTACACTCTTGTTACACTGCAGAACTGTATCTTTGAAACTCCAACTAATGTTGGAGATGGCCACATATAAGCCACTTTCCTTGGACCAGCAACAGGAGAACAGGCTCCTTGAAGAGCTATTGCAAGACCATAGAGTGACTAGAAAAACAGTTTTGAGAGCCCTCCCAAAAATAAAAGTTAAGGCCATAAAGGAAAATTCAATCTGAAGGAACTTTTGAAAGAACAAGCCAAAGAATACTCCTTTTAACGGATCAGGAAGGAGAGAGAGTAGAAGAGTTGTTTTGTTACACGTTTACCATCCATACTCAAAGTACTTAAGTCTGTGGGGAAAGGAAAAAAAAAAAAAGGCAACATGCAGAGTAGAGGAACAGTTTCAAACCACATCTATTTTAGAAATGTGCTAGCACGAACTTCATTTCTTTCCCACCACCCGTAGTTCTCCAGACCTTCCAGGGCAAATTTCTGGGATCTTCTCACAACAAAAAATATGAGGTAGCCACTCCCAGCAAGTGTGCATAGAGCTAAGAAGTTAGCAAGAACCCTCAGGAACCGAGTCAAGTGAATATTTTCCTCTTTTCGGCTCTCCTGTTCCTCCACGATAGCTTCCTGCACTTGTTAGAAACAAAAGAATATTATCAGTACTTTAATGGTCAATACCCAACATTGCTTATCCAGTTAGAATTCCAGTTAAATAAGTTGTGACAAAGCAAATGCACATCTAGGCATCATGTTTTCAGATAAACTTATATTGTACCAGAAAATCCACTGCGTACCATTATGGATCATGGGGTTTGGGATCCCCAGAGCTCACTTTGCTTACATTTACTGTATCTAAATTCTTATTAAACCTTCACTCACGTGTCAATAAGAAATCAGCACTGTCAATTTGTGAGGTGCTTTGAGGCTGTCACCAGTAATACACGTGATTAGCCACCAGAAAAGGAACTGTCACACTTTAAAAAATTTCACAATTGTGATAAAACAGCAAACAAATTTATTTTCAGAGTTTTTCTATGTGTCTACATGTAGAAATGCAGAAAGAAAACAAACCAACAAACATTATTCAGCTTAAGACTGTAATACAAAATGTTTGCCTAGTATTTATCCTTGGCCATTACTCTGTTGTAAATGGAATCTCCAGATTCCTGCTGTGGTCAGCGGAAAGTTTTCTCTCTGAAATGTCCTCATGGGAAGGAAGTTTGGTTACAACTTCTTATTTTGGTAAAGAGATCAGTTGTCCAGAAGGGAAGCTGGACTCCTGAATTGTAATAATTAATTACTTTTTAAATTATTATTCATACTTTTACTTTTCCTAACAGTCGTGTTCCTTACATAAAGGAGATTGCAGCAACTCTTAAGCAAAACTTTGAGAATGTCAGCAAAGCTAAGGCTTCACATTTTCATTACACACTTTTTTTGGCAAAGATTACAGTAAATGTTCACGAGTGTATATCTCAAAAATAGATCTCCATCTCAGTTGATTTATGTTCTCAAAATGTCATTCTATACCTAATCTTCATTGGTAGGCATGGAAATCTCACAGACACTCAGTGCTTAGTATTTTGTCCATATTTGTTTTCCAAGGACCTCTTCTTTCCACTTACCTTGAGTGCAGAAAAATTTTTACAGTTGGGAGGGTGAGCAGCATGGAGAAACAAACTGGTTATATCATTACCGCAGAAAGTAACAGTGTTGTGTATGATAGGACAGTATAGTTAATGCTTGGTCCTCCAGCTCCTATTGCTGTTCAACATCATGGTTGCAAGGTTACCTGGCAACACACTACCAGTGTATTCTCCAAATATTACTGGAAAGTTAAATAATTCTTTATACACTGCACTGGCATTTCCCTATATAGAAACATTTTATTTAACATTGAAGAGACAAAATACTTCCCTGCATTGTTCTTGCAGCAATGCATCTCTCACCCTGCCCTAGATACTCACAGAAAGAGTGCTGAAATCATCATGCACTTCAAACTGAATAGAGGCCTATCAAAGTCTAGTATTACAAATTGGGCTGTGTTGCATAATTGATTCAAAAACAATAACTTTTCTTACGCAAAGCAAGTATACATCCAAAATTCTGATGAAAATTCTTCTAATACAATGAATAGGCAGTTTATTTTTGTTTGTTTGTTTGTTTGTTTGTTACTGCAGTCTTGTGGTATCTCTTGAGCAGCAAAAGAAGAATGAATAAGCCTTTTAAAAAACAAGTTTTTCAGGTATAAACTTTATAGGAATTGCAATCTATCAGAAAGAAGAAAAAAGCATGGATTATTTTTACAATAGAACCATTTTGCCAAAATTAGTTCTGCAGTCCTAGAAAACAGAAAAACAGGATGGAAATGTGTAAGGACTCAGAATCAGAGGCGTTTAGATCTGCCAACTTTGGTTTAAGCATCTAGGCTCCAGGCGAAGTTAATACTTGACCTTAGTTCCATCTGATTCACAATACTGTGAAAGATAAATCAGATTACATCTCTTTAGTGATCTTTGTTTTACCTTAAAGCTGGTAGTGATAGAAGCAAACTTATTATCTGCTGTCTCAGGATTGCCAATCAGGTAGTCCCAGCTTGTGAACATTTTCCAGCTGAAATTAAAGCTAGTGTCATCCCCACCACCTTCCTCATTTGCATTCCTTGCCATTCTACAAAAATCAAAAAGATGCAGAAAGGCTCAATTAGAAATAGTTATGTTCTGTGAGTCTGTTTTTTAAATTCTACCTACATACCTAGCTTTATTCTGAAATACACTTATATTATTATTGCAACCAGTCATGTTATACTATATCTAAATATAAAAAATCTACTTGAAACAAGGGAAAAAATGGAGATTTTGATATTTTTAGAGAATGTATCAGATCATAGTATTCATTTTCATGAGAAGGACTGAATGTATCTCGTGAACATCTCAGAGGAATGCTGCTGAATAGGAAACTCAAACACAATATTAGGCAGATCTCACAGGGATGAAGTTGCAGTAGATTTGACTAGAGCCTTCATTAAAAGGAAAAAAAGTCTTCTAAAATAACTAGCCAAAACAAAATAAAGAAATCACTAATAAAAGATTTCAGGCTTGCCGCTCATCTCATATGTATTTTAAATAAGATTTGTAACCGTTCCCACAAACATAAAATTCTTCCTTTATTGATTTCATTTCATTTTGACTGCTAAATTTACTCTTTCAAAGTGTTGTCATTCACGTAATAATAGTGTTCTTGTTTCTGTATGCTTCATCACTTAATTCAGCCCACTAAACACAAGGATGGAGTATGCTGGTAGCACATAAATCATTTAACCTTGGACACTGCATTGCTTTTTGGTCAGAGAAACACAATCCTTTTTATAAAGCTGACTAATGCAGCAGATATATTTTATTAATGTCAATAAATAGTTCGTAACACATTTCTAACTATCCAGTGAAATGCATTCTCTCTCATACAGTGGAATAGAATTATAAGTAAGGGATACAGCAAATGCTTTTAAGCCGGCATAATCTAATGCCAGTTTGCTGTTGCTGTAGTAGCTGTTGTTGTTATTGCTTATTTACAGAACGGCATATCATGAAACAGTCTTGGTAGACTCTGCTCTGTTTCTGCTTTTCGACTGAGGTAATCTTAGACTAAGGTAATTACTTTTAAAAAGTCCCTAAGAAAATAGTGAACAATCCTATGCTCAGGATGTCATTTCTTTGAGACCAGAAATGTTTCCGTTTTGTTTCCATAGGATAAGCTGTAGAGTGAAGCGGTAGATATTTCCTCTAAATATAATAAGATCACTTATACTCCTCACTTATTCATGCATGCATGTTTTCTCTTTCCCAGATGTCAATCAACAGGACAGCACCCCATTGCATTGCTTTCTGGAAAAACAGGAATAATCAGAAGACTGCAAGAACAGCTGTTAAGATCACCAGGTTACAGACCAGCAGTAATGTCACATGGCCGGGTGGGAAGGAAGATACAGCATGATTTCTCTGTTTTATTCTCAAAAATTCTCTGCTAGAATAATTTTTAATTTTAGTTTAATTTTTTATTTGTCTGGATGACTGTCAGATATTACTCTCAGAAACTAAGACATTTCTAATCTTCACAAATACATGATCAAATAAGTATTTTAAAAGACATTTTTCACCTAAATTAATGACTCTTCTTTTTATCAAAGTAGATACTTGTTCTCCAAAATACACGTATAATTGAAGCTTATCTGTTGTTTTATTTTTCTTTTGGAATGATTTTGGTTTTGCCAAATGCAGGAAACCACATAATATTTGAAAAACAGAACATGATTTAATCTGGTGCTTATGAAAGTGAAAAATACTGTCAACATCAAAAAACACTGGAATAGATTAACAATGACCTTCTCTAAATTCACAAGTGTCCTTGAATCCCGACCTGTAATGTTCCAACTATTCCACCCAAAGAAAATTATAAAGCTGTATTTCTAGCGAATGGCATTTGTTGTGGTAGGTGTTCTCTGTGCTTAAATCAAGCTTATTAAACTTTATATTTACTAGCAGTGTATCTCCTCTGAAACTGTTAGAATCATCACTGTTTACTCTAATATTGTGTTTGGCTATAAAATAATAGTGAATTAATATTAATCCACTTCTGGTCGTAAGACAAAATTCAAGTCCAGAATTTGAGAGCTGAAAGCCTAATGTCTCAATAATTGTACTGCCTAGGCCCAGTTTCATTTACACATGTTTCCTATTGATTTAAAGCCATGTTTGTAACATTTTATTAAGCACAGTTTTACACTGCTGGAGATGTTTGCCACAAGACAGTAGATCTTTACTATGATCAATAGTATTCTATGAAACCACAGTGCAAATGTGACTTAACCACTATAGCCTTGAGGAGAGTCATTTGCTGTAGACCATGAATTACACAGAGAATTATTTGCCATATGTTTCTTCCTTTTTTGCCTTCTTTCTTTGTAAAAGGATTTAATTCACATAAGTTATCACTGAAAGAAGAACAGCTGAATTTCCTTAATGTTAACTGACTTAATGCTAGATACAGAGCATTATGACAAGATGGTCTGACAGTTCTGTTCCTTATATTATACTCTCATTTTACACTTTGAAGTTGCAGGAGGGAAGTGTTGGTATTTCAGTAAGGGTTTCTCGTACTTCCACAAAGACAGTTGATGCAAAAATAAATAATTATAGGCCCAAGGAATCTCATACAATTTTAAAAGAAGTCAGCCCTTCTTAGCGTTTTTGCTCGACTGGTGTTGCATTTGTCCGGTTCTTCAGATTGCTACATCCCAAAGTGTATCTCCTAAAAGAAAGACTTAGTGATTAACATTGATATTACTTGTTTATACAAATGTACTTCATTTCAGAGCCTACATGAACTTACGTTCGAATGACAATCATAAAGCTGTAGCCAATAGTCCCAACACCAACAAGGAAATAGGAAAGGGGCATCCTGAACTTGAGCCATCCAATTGTCCTCTGGTTATTGTAATAACCATAAAAAAGCACAGAATACTGTGCAAAGCCCTGAAAATTCAACAAAAAAATGTAACATAACAAGTAGGTTAGATATGCACATAAGCAGAATTTCATTAATAGCAGTATTATGAAGCATTATTTTCAGTGTATTCAGAACAGTCATAAATATCACACAATAAAGCTAACAGGAAGGAAAAATTCCTCTTTTTTATAAGTTTAGAAAGGTAGAATATTTAATTTAAGTTTTCTAACCTGTTCTCTTTAAAACTTTTCATGGCAACTCTATCTCCAATAAAAAAAAATCATCCTCATATTTTGTTCTATAGATTACTTGCAGCAAAAATGAAATATTTTTGCTTCATTTCCATATTTTTGTGAAACTTACTTGACATAACATTCTCATAACTTCATTGTCTAGAAACATTCTGTTCTGTTCACTGAATGATCATTTAGTATGTTAGTCATTACATGACTACATATTCTTTGGATGATTGTTCAGTATACAGGTTTTTTATACACTTAAACTCCAAGGCTATAGAGAGTGTGAGGTAGGCATATCTTTCTTTTCAGCACTTAGAAGTTTTTCTATTTTGCTAAAAGCAATAAGATTCCCCTTCTCTTCACAGATCAGTTTTCTAATTTTTCAAAGTAATTCACTAGTACATGGTAAACTATAAGCAATAGGGGGAGTCTAAAACAATTTAAATAAATGAGGTTTTCTGATAAACCTCTGGTTAGTGCAGGAATCTCTTCCTAGATGATTGTAACCAGAAACTTTCTGACAGCAGCTCACCATGGCTACAGCTCCAGCTGAATGCAATGGATTCAAGTCAAATACAGTGTTCAGTCAAAATGTAATTAGTGGATAGATCATGCGTTATTTTGACACTAATACATTAATATGAGGTTTCTGTTAGTTGAAAAGAGATGTTTACTTCCCTTCTGGTGTTCAGTATCTCATATTATTTAAATAACATCCCTCCTTTACACCATATCACACAACATGCAGTTCATCTGTACTAGTTCTCACTACAACTGAAATTAATCATAGTATAAACTAAAAAAATAAAAAGATTAGCGATTATTAGCTGAAAATGAAGTATGAATATATCATAAATAATTATTATATAAATGAACTATAAGAAATAAATACATTAATACTCATAACTAACTTTGTAACATCCAATAGCCACTACCAAATAAAAGGTACTGTTTCCTACACAGCTTAACTGAAGGTGTCACTATCTTTGGGGAATATTTTTCAATAGAATATTCCTCAAGAAAATTTTTTTACCCTTAGTATATTAGAGGATTCATTCCTTTCACTGCCTTATTCTATTTTGATTTCCATTGCATTTGCTTCTCATGTTAACTGCTACTCTTATTTACTAAACTTCCTTCATAGCTGTCGGATCCTGTTTCTCTCAGCTATTATAACTTCCTCCCCCTTCCACCATCTGTCTACATTCATCTTTCCTCAGCTCTGTTTATTTTAATAGCTTTACTCCTATTTGCTGTATAAGACTCTTTTAGTCTGTATTCTCTTTATAAAGGTTTCAGCTCATTACAAAATCATTTCTTCAATAGCTCCCTGATGTTTTAATTTGTGTTTAAAATGTCATCATTATCTAAATTCCCAGCTACATGTCTAGACATATTCTTCCTGTCATTCAAGTATGTAACTCCTGATGAATCAAATATAATGTCATTTTATGCAGCGGTCATAGGAAAATGTTATACAGATGTTTTCTTAGAAAGGTAATGTTCACTTCTATCCATATCTTTACAAGGAGAGACCATAGCATGTGGTGAAAAGTAAAGGAGAAGTCATCTGATTACTTAATACATATTTATAGTCAAAAAGGCAATCAGTGTATCTTCTACGTATTACTACATGTTTAAAATTCAGTATTTTGCATTTTAAAAGCCTGAAAGATTTTGCTTATAAATGAGAAAATGTTTTAATCAAGTTAGGTATTTTCCTGTGTTCTGTGGTATTATTACCAGATTTGCACCACTGACTGAATATTTAAAACTGAGCCAAGAAGGAGCCAAAATGTGAAGGCATTTGCTGCTCTACGTAAGAGTACTGAGTTACAAAGGACTCTGAGATCTAGATGTCACAAGATTAATGATCTCTGTACACCCTAAGCATAGTCAAAAATGGTAATATTAAGAAGTGGCATAATCACTGTACATTTCTGTTTTTCTTTTTTGTTTCTTTGTTTGTTTGTTTTCAGGGAAGATCAGAGATAGTTTAATGCTGAAATGGGGATAGGTACAAAAATATTCCTGTACCCTAATGAAAATGCTCATACAGAGCTCAGTATCCAGGACTGTTGTATACCACCAGCATAGCTGGGATGGGATCTCAAAGGCACCAAAACCATACAAACAGGCTTTTTCTAAACATAAGTCAGTTTGCTAAAGGTTGGACACACTGAGCTGTAAGATAGAGGAATTTGCACTTGAGTTTATTTCCTCAAGAAATGAATTTGCTTTTTGTAATCATGCTCATGCTTTCTGTTGCTAAAACTCAAGTGCTGGAAGATAAGTCTTTACAGTCTTGGTGCTCTTTGTAGAGAGAGTGCAGCAGATTTGGAGATAGATTTCTCTTATCTCAATAGATGCCACTTCCAACGATATGAAGGAAAACCTAAACTAGATCCACCGTTTCATAGGTGAAAAGTACCTTTTATTGATCACAGTCTATAGAGAACTCTAACAACCTTCTAACTAATGTGTTGCAATACAAAATTTATCATCAGCCTATACCAAGTTGGATCATCTTTATGCAAAGAGGTCAACTGTAGAGACATATCACATGCAACATTAGACAAGTTGTTTTCAGGGTGAAAAGACAGTATGACATCTTTAGGAATAAATAAATACAGATGATCAGCTTCATCCTTAAGTCAATATCCAGAGATGTGGATATGGTATAGACAATTTTTCCAGTGAGTCTTTGTATTGCTTTAAATACTAAAATGTATATGTGGACTATGAGCTTTGTCATAAATTTTACCTCTGGGGAAAAAAAATCTATATTCAGAATCTGTGGGGAAAAAAAAAAAGTTCTACTTTAATTTTTTTCCTGAAACATTCCACATTAAAACTTGGAATATTAAATAATGAAGACAAAGTTCTTAATAATCAAAAGGTCATGTGAATAAGCAACATTGTAAGATTATTCACTTACACTAAAATCCCAAAGAGTAGCAAAATTCATAGCCGTAGCTTCTTCAGCTCTTGGAACAGTTTTTCTAGGTAAAGAGCCATATGGTTTTCCCATCAGAGCCTGAAAACAAGAGATGACACCAATTTACATTTTAAAGCTAAATACCTACAAAGGGAAGGGATAGTGATCTGCCAGTTCTTAGGAAGACTTTTCTTGTGCTCCTTAACACCTTAATGAGAACGACCTACTTCTCCACGTCTTCATTGCTTCCCACATTAATGTTTGAAACTATGCCTGAAGTATGAATTAATGATATTTTCTACTTTTAAAGTGACATTTCACTAGCATCAATGTGTTACCACGGTATGTCACAGTCAAAGGCAATGAAGAAGTTTAAATTCATCAGTAAGGTTTGTTTTAAAGACAAGATTAGTTTTTCTTGTAGAGTGGGATTTCATTGGTTAGTTAAATTAAATACATGGGAAGTTGCAAGGGGTACAATTTTTGGATTCTGAGTCCCAGTGTTCTGGCAAGATGCTTGCCAAGCCACAGTATATGTCCTCATGGGATACCTTCCAGGCCTTTCCCTGTGAATACTTGGGCATATTCTCTGATTTAGGTTTAGTGGAAAATGGATCACACTATTGAACTGTTATACTAAGGAACAAATGGAAATTCCCAGCTTACAATTTCCCACTTGGTCACTAGAAAATAGATTGTGAAGGAGTGAAAGTGAGTAGACAACAATAACTTCAATTTCATATAAACTCTCTTTTTTGAAAAGTTTTGCACCATTTCAGGCAATGTAAGACCACTGCTGGGACAGAATCTTACATACATTTTTCTGTTAAGATTAATTCAAGATACCTCTCTAAAGACAACCTTCTACAAATAAAGTATACCTTTATGGCTTTTGTTCATCCTACTAGTTTTTAATTGAGCATAAAGATATTACAAAATTATTTGAAGGTCGTGTCCTATGAAATGTCACAGCAAAGACAGAAATTCACATACCAATCTTCAATGAAAATTTAAAAAAATCACACCTCAGGCACCATTACAAGTCCAAACGTCAGTCCAAAGAGAATCATGTTTATTCCATACATCCAGCGTAAGAATATAAAATAAGATGCTACCGATGAGCCAAAGTGACCTATGAAAATGTAAGATGTAAAAAAAGAGAAGACCAGTTAGTCTTCATATAATCCTTTACCTTAAGATGAATTTGTTCAAAGTTTTTTTATTCTAAAATGAAATCAATGGATTTTTTAATTATTATTTTCTTTACTAATAGTATTCTAATAACTATTTTCCAGAACGTATTCGTTTATCTGGCAGAAAAAAGAGAAATAAACAAACAAACGAACAAAAAAACTACTCATGCAAACTGTTTGGGTCCTGTAAATATGATGATATTTATTCATACTAGATCCACTGATGAAGAATACAAAGCAAGTAATTTCTTCTTCCTTGTGGGCCTAACTGGATTTATCTTTCCAGAGAAAGAAACCCCTTGCTTCACAAACACAGCTTATTTATGTCATCAGTTTTTGGCAC
>VXAB01008261.1:0-54934 GCA_013399175.1 Odontophorus gujanensis | reverse complement strand
CAAGAACCCGGTATCTTTAAAAAGAATAAAATTGAGCACACCTCTCCTTCCCCAAAAAAAAAAAAAAAAAAAAAAAAGAGAGAGAGAAATACATGGGTGAAAGGAACATAAAACAAAAAGACATGAAATTTACTCAAGTCTGAGGTATCCAACTTTTAGGTCTCCTCTCACATAAGGCAGGTAATAAAGTTCTAGACTAATATTATTTAGTAAATGCAAGGACAGACTGATGTGTCTATGAATAACATTCCTAGGTGTCAATGCTAGGAAGCTGTTAGTTATATAGTTACCAGTTGCAAACATTGTGAAGATATGAACTGCCTTTGCTGGAAGACTTCCAAAAAGTTATTTTTTTTAAATATGATTAGAGATAAATAACTTTATTCAGAATGACTGCCATATTCCAGAGATAGTTGCTTAGGACAGGCCAAATTTTTCCATTCTGGGAGAATCTGAGTAAGAAGGTGTGTTCTAAAGCATTGTCAAACCAGAGTCTCCCAAGTAACTACCTGCTGAATAGATTTCTAAATGTCTAATTTTATTTATTTATATATTACATACAAATTCAAATACTTTTGATGGATGAAATTGAAATAAAATAATTTCAAATTTTTATATATTCTCTGATTATGAGAATTCTATGAGAATGAAGAAATTCAAATATTTGATCTAAGCCAAGCAAAGAATGAATATGGATCTGTGATGAGTCCCTGATGAATTGAGAATTTATCAGAGATCACTGTAAAAAAAAAAATTCAACAACAACAACTAGTTTTGTATCCAAAGATGACACATATGTATGGCTGATACATTAAAGAAGTGGGATAAAATGATGACACTATAACTTATTTAGTTTCTATTTTCTATTTTTAAAATATTATTAATAATAAATAAGTCATTTAATACATAAACAGACATGTAGGGTAGGTAAGGATATACTGACTGTCCATTCAGGAATTTTATTTCTTAACATTGGTACGGTTCAGAAGATTTTTTCAACATCTAAAGATACAGAAGGAAAAAAATGAAGTAATATCTCCTGGGATATTCAGAAATAGATCCTATCAAGTACTAAAAGAACTATTGCAAGCAGCTGTCACACACTGTTAAATGAAAATTAGATTTAGGTTTTTACATTTCAGATTTTTAGGTTTAAATTAAATTCCCCTGTAGTGTCTCCTCTGCCTTGTTAATTTGCATGAATCTGTTGTTGAACATTTTAATTATATTACTGCCATTTAGAAAGCAGTTGACTTTTATAACAGCTGATGCAACAACTTTCTGAGGAGGACACATTACTTTTCTGCATCAAGGTGCTAATAACAGCAGTATGATCTTTTGAATACCAGTATTAAAAAGCACTGAGATACTGAGGATGAATAACTATAAAACAAATTAGAAAGACGAAAAGAATTAATATCAATATGAATTAAAATATTTTAAAGGCAAAAAAATAGTATTTTAGAGGCAATACAGATTTTAATATCAAATTTTAGCTCTTTTTTTTAGCAATGTATCTTACAGGAATTTAGGAGAGGGAATAAATAATGCTAACTTGACAGATAGTCAACAGTGCTTGAGTTAATATGACTGAGATTGAGTAGCGTTATATCAGCAGAAAATTTCTGGTTTAAAATTGTTGCTTTATCTACTAATGTTGTGAAGTGTTGCACTGACTAAATGAGCCTTGCAATATACGCTTCAGTGTGGAGCTGTATTTTGAGATCTATATCTTACATTTCCATTGGAAGAAATATAGCATGAATGCTGTCAAGAAAGACAGGAATCAGGTGCTGAAATCCAATATCTTGCTAATCATCAATTTATGACTCCAAAATGTAAATGTAAAAACAATATGTATTGTTGTATATGATATAATGCATATAACTATACTATTAAACATGACTCAGTTCTTGCTCCTGTTTCACTTTGTGTTGTGACAACAGAGTTGCAAACTGTGTTCAGGTACTGTATTTTAGGTGACCTGTGGAGAAGAGGGTAGTGTTTTTATCAATGGCTTGTGGATATATTTGGGCTGACTGGCACAGTTTGCTCAGGCACACATAATTGTTGGTATTGTGTCTGTCTCCAAATGGACATGCTCATACAAACAATAACAAACAACCCAAGCTACGTCTTCCTCTGCAACAGTTAAAACATTTTAATTATGACTTCCAGAGATGCAGTGCCCAGCAGTGGGCTTACGTAGTATTATCTTGAGGAGGAAATCAGGATCAAATTCATATCCTACTGTATTGTTCATAGTACATTTTCCATTACAAAAGTAAGACAACCAAACAGAAACACTGAAAGGTACTACCACCATATTTCAAGTATTGTATCAAATGAAAAAAATGCAGAACTGACACTCTTTTTTTACCTAAAATATTCTACTTTGAACTATGTTATTTTTTCCTATTGTACTGTGAGCATTGTTATTCAGAGAGTGAATGTTAAAAGTCTAAGCATGAACAAAATTTCAGACAGATTTTGTATTTTATTTAGTTCTGTTTCACTTATTTTTCAGTATAGTATTTACATTTGATATCTTATATGGTATAATTGAATGCAAATATTATAGTAAAGAAGAGTGTTAACATATCAATACTGCTGCCTGCAACAGAAGCCGATGCTTCAGATAATACTGAGCTAACTTTAGACTGGTATGAGCACAAAAAATTAATTAGCACTGTTATGCATTAAGGTGTGTGAGTGTACGGAGTTTATTGCAGTAGAAAAATTCAATGAATTCTGTGCCAGTTGTAAACAATCAAATAATCTTCACAGTTAATAACTTGAATCTTTCATATGTCTCATAACATTCTATTTAATAAAATCTCATACTCTTTGCAGAGTCCCTTTTTCAAGTATCCAAAATATATAGAGTTCTGTTACCAAGCACTTTTTGCAACATTTTTATATCTCTTCAGCCTTTTCCTGGATGTACACAAACCAAATGTTGCTCCAAAGACAGAGTCATTCATCTCCTTGTGAGGTTTTCATCTGAGGAACTTGAATGTATCTTTTTATTTATTTTTTTAATTTTGTATGTGTTTGTGTGTGTGTGTGTCTCCCCTGTGAGATGAACTGGAATTATTTTTCAGGTGATGAACAGAGACATAGAGAAATTAAACTCAGAGTTTAACATTTAGCCTAGTTTTCTAGTGTGAAATGTCATTGATATATTTTGTTTGAGCTCTAAGACCATCCTTTCTATAAATTAGGTCCCTGAGCTCTAAAGTCAGTTACTGGGAAAATAAGAAAGATATATATATATATAGAAGATATAGGTGACCTTCAGTGAAGAAAATCGACTGTATACTGAGTTGTATTAGAAAGAGAAGTTCTCAGATCAAAAGAGATCCAAGTAGATCTTCACCACCTATAAAGCACTTGTGAAGCAGCATTTGAAGTTCTGGGCACACAGCTGGGCTCTCTTCTACAAGACAGGTATACTGGAGTGTGTCCAGCAGAGACCACTGAGACAGTAAGGAGGCTGGAGGAAATGGCATATGAATAGATTCTGGCTGTGATCAGTCCTACTAAAGGCATCTAAGGGGAAGTCCTGCTGATGTTTTCAACTGCTTATGGAAAAGTTAAAACAGAGTTGGAGCCAGGTCACTCCTTGGAAAATTTCATCACAAATAAAGTGTGAGAACTTAGTCAAAAAGGGAATTATGGTTTTATCAAGAAAAAGATATTTACACTGAGAAAAGTCCAAGTTGCTGCCAGTAATAATTCATCTAACAAACAGATGATAAGGACACTTCCTTAGATAAAAGTTTATATCTTTAGTTTCATCAGCAAAATAATTTTTCCCCATATATACATTCATCGTTCTATCTGCTAGTTAGATAGCATATTTTGATAGTATAAATCTTAGAATCAATCGAAGACTGTAAACGTTATTGCAGATTACACATGGTCAACTGCTGGTCTGCCAAGCTTGAATTAGGACTGAACAGAACAAGAGAGATGAGAAATTTCTTCACAATATGAAAACAACTAACCTTAATTTTCTCATATAACACTAAGAAGTTATCTCCAGGAAATAGATCAGAATCTCAAATATTGATGAGGTAGACTGTGTCTGACTGATTGTCTCAATGTGAAAATCCATTCGCTATTTTCATTTTCATTTCAGTTACATCTAGTTAGCTTCTTGCTTAGTTTAGATCCAAAAGCGAAACTAGCAATTAAGTTTTCTTTGAAGTAGTAAAGGTAACAAAGGAGTAAACTCTTATCACATCTTTTGTTTTGTTTTGATGTTTTGTTTTATAAATCTGAACCATGATGTCACCAGGCAAACAAATTCAACTCCTACGTCTGCTCAAAGTAACTGTAACTTTTATGTTGTTCATACTGGAGTTCAACTTAAAATTAGTTAGCTACCGAAGTCTCTCTCTACTTTTTATCTTGCCAAATCTACATGGGAACCAAACATTTCATTCAGAGAATATTTCCTTTGAGTAATATACTGTGTTCTATTGGCAAACAGCCCTATGTTTTACATATAATGTTACATACTTTCATAAATAGTAGTATATGAGGAAACAAATAACAGAACGAAGCCTATGTTATATACTGTTAGGAGATGTTTAGAATGCAAGCTGATAGAATAGCCATTTCATGGAGGAAAAGAAAAATAGAAGTTTTCTCTGTAACATCTTGCAGGCACTGCATAAACTGCATGATTTAGTTCTTTTGGATAATTGTTCCTACATTTTTGTAAACTTATGGCAGATGCGTTCATGAAAAATTATGGCTGTCACAGAAGATTTGGAAAGAATCCTAGGCTGCCCAATTATGCAAGAGTTATAGCTTATGTAAGGGACACCCACTGTTTTAAAGAGGAAAGGGGGAATTATAAATTTGCGCAGAGGAAGTTCTGTCTGAAAGATTTAATGGAACTGGGACTTGAACAAAAGATGTTCAGTCAGTTTGTTTTGTTTTGTTTTGTTCTTTATTTTTTGACACCGATTTTGTCAACGGCAATTAATATTAAGTGCTGCAGTGGTTTGAATCTAAGCACAGTCATTTTATTCACACTTCCTACCTGATATATGCTATGAATAAAGAAACACACTGAGAAAACAGGCATATTGCCAACTGGTTTGTTGTTGATGTTGTTGTTTTCCCTCTTGAAGGAATTTTTGTTAGTTATGGTGCATATTGCAAATATAAACGCTTGCATATTCATTTAATTATATATTAATATAAAATACAAATAGCATACCAAAAAACCTTCATTAATTGTAGAATGTAATTTGTGTAGATCTTTCATAGTGTCAAAGGTAAAAGGCAGCAATTCTTTACTCTTAATTTGACCTCATCTACTGCACAGACTCTTATATGCCCTCACCTGAAAATTTCTGCTACAGGTTCATAACTGGAATGGTGAGGGGAAGTAAAAGTCCTGTTTTATGAAAATGCCTGAAATTTCAGACATTTACTCTGTCTGAGAAAGTAAGAGAAAAATAATAGAACCAAAAATTACTTTTCCAGGAATTACTTCCATTCTGTCCAAAATCCAAAATAACAAAACTGGCAAGTAAACACTAATTTGCTGCTGCAGCCTTTATTCTTTAACAGACATCTGCTTCTAAGAGAATAAGCAGTTGTCCTTTTGATATGCATTAGAACCAGTTTTAATGTTGATTATATTACTTCTTACTGTGAATTTTCTTGGCAACAGAATAAATAGGTCTCTTTGGTTACATTCATGTTTCTTTCATCATTATCAGAATTAGAAATATGAAGTTACTGGTATATTGGTGTATTGCTAGTATCATAAGCTCAGCATTCTGAATCTTTGTAAACAGCCTACATATGTTGTAATTACAGGTACTATAAAGATTTAAAAAAGTTTAATTTCTTTGAAGAAGGAAATTTTCAGTTTTTAATGACAGGCATTTCTTATCCAACACATAGTGTCTCGTGTAAGTAAATAATCTTTGTTGCCATGTAAGTTAAATATAAATTAGTATTTTTTGAATGAATATAATATGAATTGTGCTTTTCTGTATTTCTTTAGATACATCACAAGTATTTCCAATTGGATAATGGAATGACATTTTAAAAAATTCTGATTACAGCCTGTTTAACAGGAAGAAGTAATTTATGTACCTGAAGGGTCAGATGCAGAACTGACATTTCATCAGGCCTTTTTATGAATATTTAGAACATAGACGGAGATACATTTTGAGAGAGAAATAATATTAAAAAGTAGAAAAAGGGGAAAGTTAGGGAGAAAGAGATGTAAGAAATTATGAGATTATATTGCATTTTGATAGTTACTTCAAAGAGTGGAAATATGCTTATAGATATCCTATTTAGAACCTATATATAAAATTTGTGAGTTTCTGCTATTTGTAAAACTCTCATTTTCACTCAACTATGTAGTAGTTAGTCATCTCTTGGCAAATAACAGTGAGTGTGCAGAAAATGGTCAAAATACTGACTAAGCTGAGTCACAGTTCAACCTGCAGGCTATTAGACGTGCTACATATCCCTTGTCTATCCTCAACCAAGAGGCTGTAAAAGTATTGTGATGGTGTCTTTGTAATGCTTCCTAATGCCTTGGAATGGCATAATACACCAAATGTGTGAGATTCCAGCTTAATTTTTTTTACCTAATTCTGAGCAGAGATTTGAACTTGCATTTTAGAAAAGGAGAAAAATGCATCATCAGCTATGGAAAAAAAGAATTTTCTTATTTGGTGCAGTCTTAAATTTTCTCTCTATATTTCATACAACAGCTCAATAATTTGTAATTAAATCCAAGGTTTTGTTTAGGAAGACAACCTGTTGTGAATGCTTGCTTATAAGGAGGATACAAGCTACTACTCAATGCATTAAAAGTAGTCAAATATTTGATTCCATTCACTCAAAGTATAGTCTACCTCTACTTCTGCTATTATAACAGTTAATATAAAAGCTATTTTGGCACTAGGAGATGTAATGTGTACTTTCAGATTTCATTCAAGACAATTAATTTATTTCCATGGTCTAATCAGAGAAAGAAATAGCGCTAATGTATTTTGTACAGAAGTTTTCCTGGGCAACTCGAGGATGTTAAAATTGAGAAATAATAGAAATTTCAAAGAACAACAGCTATATAAGGAAAGTTGCAAGTAAGAGATTTTATAGTATAGCTGTTTTAAAACGTGTTGAAATTTTCCTTAACTTGTCAAGATCGGGAGCTGGGAGTTCGTGCATAAGGTGATGCACAAAGTTCCACTTTATGGTATGTTTTTAGAATAGAAACCCCCTTGTTAACGACTTCATGATGTTGCAGCTGAAGAATTCTTGTCCTTAAGCATATTTGGAAGCACGATATCAAACCCAAGAAGAGGATTTATTGCATCAGGATCTTTGAGGCTATGATATTTCTTCACCTTATTTAATAAATTTATTTGAAAATACTGATATAAATCATGGTAAATCTGCTAAGATAAGCTTGTCAGCGACATTTCTTATTGACAAAGAAAACAGATTGATTATCTGTCTTAGATTTTAGCAGTAATTTTGCAACTGTCAATTCATATTGTCCAACAGCTGTTCTCTTTGAAGGTTAATATATCAGATGAAGCCTTTTTGGCCTAAATAATGTGTAACATATTCATTTGTTTTCTTTTAGACATGTATCCCATACTGTTCTGCCATACTGCTAAATCAGTAGCATATCCACTAGGGCTACTCTGAAAGTAATGATTCCTATTCTAATTATTTTAGCTCGAAATTAGAGGTGAATGTTGATCATAGGGCTGACAATAATCATTTTGTTGCTGTGCGACAGATGGGAGCAGAGGAGCAATCTGACAAAAAGGAGTCTGATGTGGAAATGTGTATCAAGCAAAGGTGCATCATTGAATTCTTCCATGCAGAAAAAATTGCATCCAGTAACATTCATCAGTGCTTGCTGAATGTTTATGGTGACCAAACAGTTGATGCAAACACAGTGAGGAGGTAGTGGTGCTCCTCCATTTCAGCAGTGGTGACAGTGACAATGGATCACTTTTGTTGGTACAGATTTTTATGAGTGCAGCATGCAGTCATGTTTATCTTGTTCAAAAATGCATAGTTAATTGTAGTGTCCATGTTGAAAAATAGTGTTCTGTTGCTGAATTTCTTTTTCTATTAAATAACGTTATTGTACTCTCTGTATCTGCTGTAGTTTTCATGCAAATAAATAGGAGGCACCATTTTCATGGTAATCTATGTTAATAAAACCTTCCCTGCCTTTCCCACTTCCCTTATTCTGATATGGCAATGGAAGGTTAGGTAAACTGCTTCTAAACTTTGTTCTGCTCTTTAGAATATGCAAATTTCTCTTGAATATAAAAGGTAGCACTCATGACTTCTAAATATAAAAGCGAAGGAGGTGAAGTTTGTCTTTAAGAAGCCATAGCAAGATGTGGAGAATGAAGCTAGTATAGCACAACTACTCCTTTTCTTCAGTTTCTTAGCTAGTTATTTAAAACATTAATAAGGAATAGTAGAAGTCTAGTGGTTGTAATTTTACTGATGTCACTTCACTGGTGAAACAAAGAAAGAAAGTGAAGGTAAATGTTTGTTCAATGTACACAAGAGCAATCAAATAGATGTCACTGTCAGTCATCCAGAGTACCCAATGCATTCACTCTGAATCAACCTTTTAAAATCAGTACTGACGTAGCTCAGCTAGTACTTTTCAATTCACTCTAACTTGATCTGGTTAGTGCACATACTGGAGAATATTCATGTTAAGTTCAGGTAAATGCATACTTGCAAGTAATAGCTCAAGTAATATTATGTCTGTCAAAAGCAATCTTCAACAGTATTACATAATGACACTTAACAGCAGTCATGTGTGAGCAATGTAATCATGCATAAAATAAGCATCCTTGAAGGTATGAAAATCAATGTGGAGTTATTGAAAAGGAATCAATAATAACCTTTTTCCTTCACAGGATTTTATGTTGTTTTTGTTAATTGGTTGGTTGGTTTCCTGTCTTGTTTCTATTTGTTGTCTTTTGTTTGTTTGTTTTACAAAAGTTTTTTGTCTTGTTAAAAATTATATCTTATGAAGTTTTTAATTGCATTGATTCTCAAGACAAGTAAAAGAGGAGAAAAATATGCTTTTATTTCATCATAACTAATAACAAAAGTATTTCTTATTTCAGTCATACACCACAGGAATGCTATGTTTAATAGCTTTAAATACTAAAACTGAGAATAGGAGAGAATTCCCATTACTCACCCTACACACATACGCTCAGTAGAGAGGCTGGCTAAAGAGTTCAAACTCTTCCTGTGGTGAATAACTTCAGTTTACTGAGGAGCACTAACAGTACTCCTGTTTAGTATATATAGCTTTGTTGAAAAATTATTGTATAGGATGGCTTGCAGAATTGAAGAAATATTAATTAAATATTGTTTCAGGTAGGAAGAGATGGTTAAGAACATTCAGTTAATTATTGCTCTTTATTGTAATGTTTGTTTAAGAGATAGTACCAAAACTGCAATCATGCTTGGAAATTAAAGAACTGCAAAACTGATTGAGGGACCTCTCTGATATCTAACTACCCTCCCCTACACTATTCACTACATTTCATTGTCTTACCAGAAAACCCAAATCACATATATATGTCTGTGAATAAAATATATTGAGCTATTAAATCTAAAAATTCAAATATTTTTTTCATTTGTCCAAGTCATTTCGTATTTATTATATATTTATGCATTTTGCTTAGCTGTTTTGTCTTGTTTTAATTTTATATCTTTCTTTTCTTCATCACCTATTATTCTCCCCACCTCACAAACACAGAATGGTTGAGCTCAAAAGGGACTTCTAGAGGTGACCTGTTTTAACAACCCTACTCAAGCACGTACATTTAGGGATGACACTGTTGGTTTGATTTCCAGCATTCTAAGTGAAGTTCATTTCGCTGAATTATTCAGAGTATTTTTATATCACATTGCAATAGTATTTAATGACTTAATGACTAATAAAGTGGTTTACTTTACAAGTAAGACTCAACCTGAATTCTTTCATCTTTTATGATAAAAAATAGCATTTAGTGCAAGAACATGAGTCTACAGATTAAGAATAACTTTGGAAATCACTCTGCAATCAGCAATGTCTTTGAACATTAAAGTAAATTCTACATTTCCTAGGACAAGGTATGGATGGCTGACCTCCTTTCTTCTGAGTAAGACAAGTTTCTTGGTTGAACTTCCTGTAGCTTCGTCAGACAGTAGGAGACTTGATTGCTCTGCTAAAAGTGGCATGCATATTTCTTGTCAGCTCAGTATCAAAACGCTTATCAAAGATTTCTGACAGAGGCAGAGAATGATTTTCTAGAAATATCTACAGCTTATAAAAGTGAAGTGGGAATGACTTCTGCATCCTGGAATATACTACAAAAGTGTGCAATGAGTTGTGTTATAAATGAAGTGTGCAAAGATCTGCCTGTCCTTATTCTATTAACCTTGAAAAACACATGACAAATTTAATGGACACAGATGTCACCTCTTCCACTATCCAAGCTTTTTCTAATTGCAGTGTTTCAGGTACTGAATCATAATTCATTCATTCATTCACTCATTCATTCATTAGTACATTCGTACATTCATTCATTTATGTTGTCACTGAGTCTGGGATTGCAGATGGCTCAATAACCTAAGAAAGTCTACAATTCCAGCAGAACAGTTAATATGACTGTACTAGAAATGCATGAGGTGAAATTCGGAAACTACAAGAAACTTTTCATTCTAGCTGAAAATCTGTACCAGAAATAGAATAAGCTTAAATATAGCAGACAAAAAATAAACAAAAGTTGTGTTAAAAAGATTATAACAATAAAAATAATATTCAGTGCACATGACTTTGACTTCTTCTTAATTTATGATATTGTGTCTTACTAGACTAAAAAACATATATTAATTTATAATTTAACACTGGTTCCACATACTGATGAGTGTCTTCCAAGTCTGGCCAGCAGTATCTTCAAAATAATCCTGAAAAGGCTCACTATCCCCTACAGAGTTCTGTGTTTCAACTGTATTCGTTGAAACTGAAAGAAATCAGAACTGTGAATGTTCAGCACCATTCAGAAAAAGACACATAAATATTAAAAGAATGTATTTCAAGCCTTGCATTCTGGAATTTATATTTGATATGCATAAGGGTCTTTACCTATTAGAAGACAAATTTAATACTTCGCAGATAGAAGAACAATCATGAAATACATGAAAAGAAGTGATGAACTAACATTTAGGAAATAATTCTGTCATCTAAGTGGGAAAAAATAAAACTGTCCCAATTTTAACTGGTAAGGTGTTAATGCAGTGGGAAAAAGATCTAGTGAGATTGTTAAAAATAACTGTGCTGATTGTCATGAAACTTATGTCTCCAAAGGATGCAGGTAGTTTAAAAAAAGATACTGACAAAACTGTGTGTGTTCAACTTCAATTGTATGTCCACTTAATTAATTTGAAGAATTAATTTAAAGTCAAATGAGGGCCAAAAGGGATTAAAGCAATTCAACCTCTCTTAATCACAACTGAATGATTTTGTCAGTCAACCTAGTCCAAGGAGCATGAAGAGGGGAAGTCAGTATGAAAATAATTTGCTGTTATGCTGTATGTTTTTACAAATATGTACGGAACTGGCCATTCTCTGATTGAGAAAGGATAGGGTAGGGCAGGTTATGCTGAAGTAGGATAGAATAGAGTAGGACACAGCAAGACAACATAACACATGACTAGGAAAGGTAAGATTAAATGAAATGCTAAAATAAAATAGAAACCAAATTACATTACATTTAATTAATGTATGGATTTATTTATTATTGTATAATTTATAATTTGTCTGGATAAATTTTAGATGAAAAAGCATATTATCATTACTAACTGCAACAGAATGCCTATAAAATCTGTGGAGTCTGTTACTGCAGAAACAGACATAGCAAAATCTTTTGTTCTCTAAGGCAGAAAGTGAAGATGACCACCTGGTTTCACTAGCTTTCACTAATACATATACATAAATATTTCCAAATTAATCTGATTAATTCATTTGGTGAAAGAAAAAGAAAAGTCATAGATAGAATTCTGTGGCTTTGCTTTCTCATTCAGCATAGCAGGCAGCGTAGCTCTTGGTAATCAAAACAAAACTGAATTCTTGAGAGGGAAAAAATAATACAAGTCAACAACAAAAAAAAATCAGTTCACCTTAGAACACTTCTAGGAATTTATCTTCCAATATTTTTTCTTGTAGACAGTAGGTGTACGTTAGCCTGCTGTTAGCTTCTTTTCAGTTATGGTGTTAATGGAAGATGGTAATTTTTTTTCATTCCACTTCACTGCAGTAATTCAATATAACACTAAAATATTCAGATAGAAACAGTGAAAGGTTTCAGGAAGAATGAGTTGCAATAACTGTCTTAGAAAAACTATTTTTGCTGTTGAATAGAACTGTTGACACTGAAGAAGAAAAAGAAAAAGTCAGAGACTTAATTTTTTTCTACTAAAGAACAAATAGACACGTCTGTGACAAAAAAATAAACAAACAATTATTTTCCTCTTTCCCTTATTTATGTATCAATGGTTTAAGGGCTGGTTTGGCCCAGTTCCATGACAATTGGGGCAGGGGGACCCATGGATCTACACCCCAGGAAAGGGGAAGGGGAAACGGAAAAAAGGAAAAGGGAGATGGGCCTAAAAAATCAGCAGCAACTATCTGAGGAGGAAAGCTAATTTACTAAGTAAGATATTGGAATGCAAAATAATACAATGTAATGCAATATAATTGGAATTGAAGCTAATAAATCAATTAAAATGAGAGAGAGAGAGTGTTAGAAAACTGAAGGGCTTACACTAATGCTGAAGGTGAGATGGATGGGAAGCACCTGTTGCTGGGTTGACCTGGAAGGGAAAAACCCTGTGTCTCGTGACACACAAACAGTTTTATCTTTCCCTCTGAGCAGAAAACTGAAAAATTAAATCAACGAGAAGTCCTCTGGGGTATGTCATTCTTCTTCTCTTCTGAGACAGGTATACCGGGAACTATGGATGATCCATGGTACAGGAGCATTAACTCTTTAACTCCCAATGCACTACATGATGTTATGATGTGGAATATCAATAACAAAAAATCATAAATCCATAGCTTTATGAAAATCTTATTTCTGGTACTTTCAGTTAAATCATAAATGAAAAATTAGAAGATAAGATTAGTTTTATATTTATCTCTTCTCTTTAAAAAAAAGATAAACATTCACTTTTTCACAAATGGGATCAACATTTTATAGATGTGGTCTCATCTGTATTGTTAATGGTCATTTATTGCCTAACAGGCTGGGAAAAGCTCTACTTTATTATGCCGGCTCCATCTGCATGAGTTGAGCAGTAGAGTCAGTTGTCTTCCAGTGTACTATTAAACAGCAGCAATTTCTTTTAAACTTAGAGCCAGTTTATGATGTCTAAGATATTGAGACTGATATTGCAGAGACCTAGTTCTTAAAAATTACTAGAAATGGTGGCTCATTTAAATAAAGCAATGATACTAATAAGAAGGGGCCACATCTACATACTTGTCTTCAATCAGTAGAGGGGCAACTGGAAAAGCTTTGGTGAATGAATTCTCTGAGCTCCATTTAAAAACTGGAAAATATTATCTTCATTGTAAAACAAGAGACTTTATCACTACAGATACAATTAAAGTATTTCTGTTTAATATTAGCATTAATATTATTATGAATAATTTTAATATTAACTTACCGAACTGGAATTAAAACAAAACAAACAACCCAAAACAAAGCATGATTTTTCCATTATACATAAGAGATAAGAGTGCTAGTTCTAGTAAATTCCTTGGATTTGAAATCCCTTTATTGAGAGAATAACAATTTAGTGATTTTGACCCTATTCAAAAGTTCAGCACTGAATGCTGTAATTACTCCTTTTCTTTGCACACTAGACTGGGCAGCAGGAACATAAAGTTATAGAAAAAATAAGCACATATGAGAGTAAGAATAGTAAGACTAAAAAGCTAGAGTAAACTGAAGCAAGAATACTAAAAACAATGGCTGATAAAATTCTAATGTTGAATATTTCATTGAAACTCTCCAGCCCCACAGAGAACTGTTTAATTTTTTATATTTAATTTCAAAATTGAATTTATTTAATGCTAATACAGTATCAATATTTTAACAAAAAACCTTTTGTAGCTGGAACATTACCCCATGAAGACTCTTCCAATTTTAAGCAATTCTCTGTTATGCCTTGCAATAGGATCAGATTTTTTTTCAGCTTTTTTTTTTCTTTTTTCACTTTTGTAGACCTCAGATAGATTTGAACAAGTCTCAGTAAAACAAAGGCATGATTGATTATTGTAGGAAATAGATGGATATTCCATAGATCAATTCTATCATGTTCTTGGAAGATAATTGTATTTACATATATGGAATTATATCCTGTTTACTCAAGGATATTCCTGAAAACTGCACTAGTTAAAGAAGATAACTGCTCAATATTATTATAAATTTTTAATTTGAGAATCCAATGAAATGAAGATCCTTTTTAGATTCATTAATTTAATCAGTTGAACACAAGAAGAAAGCTTCCAGGCCTGATGTAATTATGATTTTATATTCAGAGGATCTCAGTACATGAAACTTTCTTCTAAGTTTACATACACTCCCTTCGATATCAGTAATGCTCATCTGAATGATAATCTTTTTTATTAAGTTTTGAATATAACTTTTTAATTCTTTTTCTGATTTGCTTCACAACAATTGTGAGGATATAACATGTAGGCTTCAAAGTATGACACTTGGAACTCCTGCAGTGGCGCACATAATTTAACTTTTGGAACTCTGTATACTTCTCTATACATCTACAATTCATATGGTTTATTTCCGTACTCAGCACAAAGTGTTTCAGCATAGTATGGAACGAGACACTCCTGGAAGTTATGCTATAGCATATGTAAGACAGGGAGGCATATGAGATAGCTGCCATGTCTTCACCAAGAGTATATCTTACCTGACCAACTTTATAGCCTTTTATGATTGTGTAACTTTATGAGCGGACAAGCGAAGAGCAACTGATGCCATCTAGCTGTACTTCAGTAAGGCCTTTGACACAGCCTCACATAATACCCTTCTCTAAAAATTGTAAATATATGGATTTGACAAGTGGACTGTTAGACAGATGGGGAATGGTTGTGAGACCGTACCTATCGTTTACTTGTGAATAAATCACATTCTTTCCAAAAATCATGATGATTTACGCAGGGTGGAGATTACTCACCAGGAATACTTTAAACTATATGTGAAGTGAATACTCATCTGCTTAACATCATACATTTTGAATATAATAGTAATTACTTTAATCTATTAATACCTATTTGCAAGGTTAATAGCATTGCCAATAACATCTCCCTGTGCCTCTTTTCTCCAATAACTTAAAAAAATAATAATTGTAAAGTACACATTTGAAGATGTCCAAGTTTTAAGAAAACATTAACTAGATAAAATTCAGATGTGTTTTCAAGCTGGTAATTATAAAATAAATTATATTATGTTGAAATATTTATAACATTCCAAACCAGGACCTCAGACAAGTCATGACTTATGTCTAGGGAAACTAGATTTAGGGAACTACAGACCAGTCAGCCTCAGTCATCCTCAGCTCCGTCCCTTTTAAAGATGATGGAACAGTTTGTTCTGGATGCCATCTCCAGTCAGTTGGAAGAAAAGAGAGTTAACAGGAGTAGTCAGCATGGGTTCATCAGGGGGAGATCATGCTTGAACAACCTGCTGGCCTTCTATTACATCATTACTAGCTGGGTGGTTGAGGGGAGAACAGTGGACGCAGCCTACCTTGATTTCAGCAAGGCATTTTACACTGTCTCTCACAGCATCCTTATAACAAATTGAGAAGGTGTGGAATAGATGATTGGACAGTGAGTTGGGTTGAGAACTGACTGACTGGCAGAGCTCAGAGGGCTGTGATCAGCAGTGCAGAGTCCAGTTGGAGGCCTGTACTTAACAGTGTTCCTCAGGGGTCACTGCTGGGTCTGGTCCTGTTCAACATCTTCACCAATGACCTTGATTTTATTGGTGTTTAATATCACTGCAGAGGTGTGTACAAAAATTTACTGCACTGTGGGAGTATCTCTTTACTTTCACCCTTTGATATGGATATATTTTTGCTTGTCATCATGATTCCAACTTTGCATTTGGCAGAAAAAAAATTTAAAATCACATTTGTTCTCACTATTCCTTCAAGTATATATAAAGTAGTGAATTCATACATATAACATCTGAAAGCAATTTTGTATTACTCTAGCCAAAATATTCTATTGATATTAGTGTCTGGTGAAAATTAAATTGAATATAAAAAGATTTATCAAAGCAATCAATTTTAAAATCTAAGAGTTAAATATATGAATAAGAGAATGGGTGAATTCTTAATACATTTTAGTACATTTTGAAACATGCTGAACCTTGCTTTTCACCATTCTTAAAGGTCTTGTTTGATCGCATGTATGCTATGACTTTGTACTTCATAACTTTTTACCAATCTGAAACTATATATGTAAAATAATTGTGAATAATCTGTTGGAAATAAGACAAAACATGGTCATTAGAACATAAATAATTTGAAAATTCACACAAAAACACACCTGACAAAAAATTTCTCTACTTAGTAAGATATTTCAGACTGTATCCTAGCCTCAGGATAAAGCAGTCAGCAGAAAATGTGCATTTTTGGTGTTTTCTCTCGTAGCTTAGCTTAGATAATGTATCATTCCACGTGCCTTTTGTGAATTTGATTTTTGTATCTTCAGCCCTTCCATTTTAAACTTTAGAAATGTTTGTTTTAACTTACTCAAAGACTGAACATGATATACTGCTAATAATCAGCATGAAGAATGTATTTTTTAAAGTGTTCAAAAGTCAAAGACATGCTACTTTTTTCGTAATGATAATGAAGATACTGCAAGAAAGTTTTATTACTCAGCAACCTTTTTGAATCAGTATTGATTTCAGTAAATAAGGGCATAATATTTCAAATGCATTGTTTCCGCAAATTGGATTCTGCCTAATATCAGGCATACACCAGACTGGAATTGATCTCAATTATCCCATTGGTTTGAACTGCTCTGAGAGTGACTGAAGAGAAATCAGAAGAAAACGATCATTTTTAACATTAAAATAGTAAAAAATTAACTATGAATAAATAATGAATTTGTCATTTTTTTTAGTGCAATTAGCATACAAATGGATCTTTTTTTTTTTTTCCATAGCTGTTGTTAGGAAAGGAAATGAAGGTGGTTGATAATACTAATTTTCCATATGTAATTCCAGACTTTTATTACATACTATTTATTTATTTTTTTATTTTTGAAAATAAATGCATTTTTCTAATGTTTGGATTTGAAAGTTAATTTTTTTTATTTTTAAATGTTGAAATATTATGTATTAGAAATGAACTTATATCTTATCAAATTCCCTAAGAGTAGAAAAGAGTAATAATAGAAAAAAGACTTTTAAAATACCATTCTTGTATTTCTAAGATTGCTGCAAACGAATAGCTATTTTATTTAGGAAAAAATAAAAATAAAAATAAAAATTTATACAAAAGAGAGATGAAAGTTCTGAACTCAAGAGCCAGCGCATAACAGAATAAAACTTGATTAGTTTAAGAGGCAAAGAAAAACATTTTTGTCCTAATTAAATTGAAGTATTTGTTAATTTATTTAGATTAAAAAAGGATCTGTAAGGCCCTTGCTATTTGAGCATCACCATTTCTTAAACAGAATTCTGGAACAGTCCCTGAGGACTAATCTTCACACCAGATAATATCACTGTCAAGTCTGTATTTGTTTTCTAAAAAACAAAACAGAACAAAATAAAACTAAAACAAACAAACAAAAAAAAATGGGCTAGTGTCTAGAAAATAATTTGTATATATGTCTTGTTTTTTTAATAGTTTAAGACTGTTACAATTAGAATTAATATGATCCATTTTCATATAGAAATGCAGGTGTTATAAGTATGAAAAATTAAAAAGGAAAAATAAAAATTTGTAAGTAGCACAGTAATCTACAACAAACAATGAAACACTCTGCTATAAATATATGGACCTCAAAAAGCAGCTGTTAAAGCAGATGAAGAATCAGACCATTCCAGAGAATTGCTTAGTGGGAGGGAAATATCTTGGCTACCCCGAAGTCAACAGAATCTTTTCTATTCTTTGCAGGTACATCAGGAGTACTCTTAAAATCTTTTAGAGCTTTGCCAAGTCTTATTACCTGAATGTTATCTCACCAGAACAAATTTTGCTTTTCTTATTCTTTTTTTCTTCATCTTTTTCTTTCTTTTTTTTTTTTTAATTGCTTATAGGAAAAGCTCCATTTTTTCTTCTCCCAGGTCAGAAACATATTTCATTGGATATGACAGGTCTTTAGGCACAATATATTGTGTATGCCATGAAACAATAGAGGAGGTAAACACTTCAACCTTGGAAACCTTGAAAAAACTAAACACCTTTTAAGGTGATGGAGTCAAATTGTTTGTATGTACAAACCCAATAAATTACCGGCACCAATGCATTTTGCTTGCAAAATTGTAAATCTTAGCCTCTCTCTTTGAACATATGTTTTTGAAAAAATTATATATGTAGCTCCAAAATATTGTAATCCTTTTGTCCTTTTTGTTTCATATCATTTATTTTCTTTGTTGTGGTATTATGCTTGTTTGTGTATACATTTCATTTGCTTCTTTTTTTTTTTTTGGTCTACTTGTGTGATTTAGTTCAATATAAAAAGATGGACTTTTTATAATAAATAATAAATAGTTACAGATATTTATTGTAGAAATAAGGAGAAAAAGTTTCATAGAATATATCAATAAAAATTTAGTTCATCAGATGAACAATGTATCTAGTTCAAAATTATGCCTCAAAACAAACAAACAAACAAACAAAACAACACTTAGAAACACTAAAACAGAGTATATTAGAAGTTGGAGAAAAATGATAAAATAGTTGTATGTATGTGAGGACAATAATCTGCATATGATGAATTTTCTTTTTCCTGAACTTCTTTGGTGTTGAAACATTGCCTGAAATATGCTGTTACATATAGGATAGCCATTTGCTTTTAGTAATACAGAAATAACATATAATATTATATTAATATAATATTATATTATCTCTGATGTTGACTTAGTCCACTGTGTAAAATATTGTCCATAGAATTTGACAGATGTCTTACACTATAATGTTGAATCAGCCTTTGAATTAGAGGTAATTTGATCAAATAATCTATGTTCATTGAAAATTTGATTATTTTCCCATCTTCATGATTTTGAGAGATCGTTCATTTACCTTTGTCTTTCATGACTATTCTATTGTGTGATGTTCACAGCATAGCTTTCAATTTAATTTTCCTTTTTCTTTGAAAATTTCATTTCTATAGGTACTGATTACTGAATATTATTACTTATTGTAAGTAATAATTTCTGTTACATCAAGAAGACTGAGAATGTCTTTTTCCTATTATTTTCTGTCTTATTACTTTATTTTTTTTAACTGTCCAATTCTTGGTATAAGATTTCCAAGAGACATGGTACTACAGTTATTACTACTATTTAGTGTTTTAACTCCAGTTATTATAACGCAAGACACTGATCTCTCTGGATTATTCAGAACTAAATTAGTCAGGACTATTTCATTCCCCTTGGGCTATTATATCAAATAACTAAATGGGTTGAGAGAATAATTTCTAGGGATAAGAAATTTCTTCTCTAAACCATCAAATTAAATCATTTGCTATCATTTATTTAAATATATTTAATATTTCTAAAAACTAACCATCCATAGAACCAATGGAAAATAAGTAACACTGGGGCTGAAAACACACACAGACACACACACACAAAGTGATTAAAGGAGTCATCAGGAAGTATCCAGCAAACAGAGAGAGAAATTGTCATATGGTATCCTACAGATCATATGGTGATATGGGCAGAACCACAATCTTCTCATAAGTTCCTCCAAGGGGAAGAAGCTAAGGAAGCTTCAAACCCTGAGGAGACAGATGGCAAAAACTTGTATGAAGAGGGAGATTGGACCCTCATCTCTGCTCAGAGCAGAGGGAGGAACCTCTCCCTTCACCCTAGTTATTAAGCTCTGGAAACGGAAAGAGAATGTGTGGATAATGTTTCAGAACTGATAAAGGGCAACCACATTAATATGGTCCAACATAGGACATGAGTCAGAAGCAGTTCCATCAAAATATGTTGAAAACTCTTATAGTAGTTGAGGAGTTGGCACTGAGGAGCACTGAGACACATTTTCCACTTGAATATTCTCTCTAGAAAGGCTGCCTGCTGCCTTGCTGCTTGCTGGGAGCCTACATTCAGGGCATAACTTAGAGGCTACCAAATATGATAAAGTCAGGACTACTATTTGTCCCTGTTCTTTTAAGCTGGGTCACAGAAAGCTGCAACTAAGACATCATTAAATATTAAAGAAGTTTTTAAGACNTTTTTTTTTTTTTGGTCTACTTGTGTGATTTAGTTCAATATAAAAAGATGGACTTTTTATAATAAATAATAAATAGTTACAGATATTTATTGTAGAAATAAGGAGAAAAAGATTCATAGAATATATCAATAAAAATTTAGTTCATCAGATGAACAATGTATCTAGTTCAAAATTATGCCTCAAAACAAACAAACAAACAAACAAAACAACACTTAGAAACACTAAAACAGAGTATATTAGAAGTTGGAGAAAAATGATAAAATAGTTGTATGTATGTGAGGACAATAATCTGCATATGATGAATTTTCTTTTTCCTGAACTTCTTTGGTGTTGAAACATTGCCTGAAATATGCTGTTACATATAGGATAGCCATTTGCTTTTAGTAATACAGAAATAACATATAATATTATATTAATATAATATTATATTATCTCTGATGTTGACTTAGTCCACTGTGTAAAATATTGTCCATAGAATTTGACAGATGTCTTACACTATAATGTTGAATCAGCCTTTGAATTAGAGGTAATTTGATCAAATAATCTATGTTCATTGAAAATTTGATTATTTTCCCATCTTCATGATTTTGAGAGATCGTTCATTTACCTTTGTCTTTCATGACTATTCTATTGTGTGATGTTCACAGCATAGCTTTCAATTTAATTTTCCTTTTTCTTTGAAAATTTCATTTCTATAGGTACTGATTACTGAATATTATTACTTATTGTAAGTAATAATTTCTGTTACATCAAGAAGACTGAGAATGTCTTTTTCCTATTATTTTCTGTCTTATTACTTTATTTTTTTTAACTGTCCAATTCTTGGTATAAGATTTCCAAGAGACATGGTACTACAGTTATTACTACTATTTAGTGTTTTAACTCCAGTTATTATAACGCAAGACACTGATCTCTCTGGATTATTCAGAACTAAATTAGTCAGGACTATTTCATTCCCCTTGGGCTATTATATCAAATAACTAAATGGGTTGAGAGAATAATTTCTAGGGATAAGAAATTTCTTCTCTAAACCATCAAATTAAATCATTTGCTATCATTTATTTAAATATATTTAATATTTCTAAAAACTAACCATCCATAGAACCAATGGAAAATAAGTAACACTGGGGCTGAAAACACACACAGACACACACACACAAAGTGATTAAAGGAGTCATCAGGAAGTATCCAGCAAACAGAGAGAGAAATTGTCATATGGTATCCTACAGATCATATGGTGATATGGGCAGAACCACAATCTTCTCATAAGTTCCTCCAAGGGGAAGAAGCTAAGGAAGCTTCAAACCCTGAGGAGACAGATGGCAAAAACTTGTATGAAGAGGGAGATTGGACCCTCATCTCTGCTCAGAGCAGAGGGAGGAACCTCTCCCTTCACCCTAGTTATTAAGCTCTGGAAACGGAAAGAGAATGTGTGGATAATGTTTCAGAACTGATAAAGGGCAACCACATTAATATGGTCCAACATAGGACATGAGTCAGAAGCAGTTCCATCAAAATATGTTGAAAACTCTTATAGTAGTTGAGGAGTTGGCACTGAGGAGCACTGAGACACATTTTCCACTTGAATATTCTCTCTAGAAAGGCTGCCTGCTGCCTTGCTGCTTGCTGGGAGCCTACATTCAGGGCATAACTTAGAGGCTACCAAATATGATAAAGTCAGGACTACTATTTGTCCCTGTTCTTTTAAGCTGGGTCACAGAAAGCTGCAACTAAGACATCATTAAATATTAAAGAAGTTTTTAAGACACTTGGGGTGACACTGAAAGGATCCAGAGCAAGAGTAGGTCTCTTCTTGATCCTTCTGATTGGACTGGTACCTGGGTAGAAGAAAGAGAACAGATAAATTAAATGAATGGCTGCTTGGACTGTGTCACACACACAGCTTTGGGTGCACCTTTGACAGTCTGAGCATGCTGTGTTGCATGGGACACAACTGGCCAGGAGTGGTAAGAATGTATTGGACTGCAAGCTCTCTGGTCTGATCACCAGTGCTTTAAACTACATTTGATGAGGGAAGGGGATTTAGTGCTGAGTGATAGAGAAGAGCCACGGAACACTATCACTTTAAGAAGCAGCAGAGAAAAATCTCAGATTTCTCCCAGAAGATTTTGGGATGTATCCTCCAGAAAGGTAATGTGGCTGATAGCCCTGCTGAAATGCCTCTACACCAATGCGCGCAATATGGAAAATAAGCAGGAGGAGATGAAAACCATTGTGCAATTTGAAAACTATAAAATAATTGCTAACACAGAAACACAGTGGGAGAAATTGCACAACTGGAATAATGCTACTGAGGTCCTCAAGGTTTTTAGAAGAGATAGGCACGGCAGGAAGGGTGGGGAAGTTGCCCTTCATGTTAAAAAGATAGTAGATTTTGAAGAGCTGCCTCTAAGAAATAGTCACGATCAGACTGAGAGTTTGTGGGTTAAAATTAAGATCCACATGAACAAGGGACATCTGATGATCAATGCCTATTACAGATCAAGAGGAACGTACTGATGAGATCTTCTTGATTCAGGTGTGACACTCACAGGCTCCCATGCTGAAGGGAGATTTCAACAATCCTGGCATCTGATGGTAAAACAACATAGCAAGATGCAAGTGATCCAAGAGAATTCTGGAGCATTGATGAAGACAACTTCCTGGTCTAGGTATTAGATATTCTGGACCTTGTGCTCACCAGTGTGAAGGAGACCATTAAAGAGGTTAAGAGTAGAGACAGTCTGGGTTGTAGTGAGCATGCCCTGACTGAGTTGGGATCTCAAGATCTATGGGCTTGGTAAAGGATGGAGTCAGGACCCTGAACTTCAGGAGAGCAAAGCTATGGCTGTTTAAGGAATTATTAGATTAAATCCTCTGAGAAACTGTTCTTAAAGACATTAGAACAGCAGTGAAAGCCCATCTGTAGTGGGTCCATTAGTAGTAGGCACTACTAAATCCAGACCTGGATTCCCAACACAGGAAAGATGTAGAGCTATTGGAGCAAGTCCAGAGGAAGACCACAAAGAGAATAAGAGATCTGGAGCATCACTCCTATGAAGTCGTCTTCAGTTCTGTCTGGAGAAGAGAAGGCTCTCTAGGTACTCCATTGTAGCCTTCCAGTATTTAAAGGGACTATAGACAGGGGGAGAATCAACTTTTTACATGGGTAGATAGTGATAGAACAAGAGGGAATGGTTTTAAGTTAAAGGAGGGAGGATTTAGATAAAATACCTCTTTCTATTCAGTGGGTTTTGAGGGAAATAAATCCTTTTCTGTCTCCTGAGTCACTCCTCCTCTAGTCAGCAATGGGTTGCTACCATGATGAGAAATAATATATCAATTTAATGAGAACTTTTTTAACAGCAAACAGCAATTACTTGGAGATAAAACTGGCTAATTAGCAAATTACGGTTAATAAGCATTACAGGTGAGATAATTTTAGGCCACGACTACTACAAAGAGGAAAAAAATAAATAAATGAAGATAAGAGAAAAAGATAGAAAATAGGGAAAGAGGGACAGACAGGCAGATATATGAACACAGAAAAGCAAAGCAGTTCACCACTCTCAGACCCAGCAAAGCCTTTGTGTCAGGTGCTGATCTTCAGTAGTGATGGGTCATCTGAGGTTGTGTTGATCAGTTGACTGTGACTAATAATGATGGCACAAAAGTGATCAAGCTTGTTATTTTGGAGTGACAGTTTCTAGCTTAGAGATCTCAGCGGGAGCTCCTTTGTTCCCATCCTCCAGGGTGTGCAAATTGATGTCTGCAGATAAGAAGAAGCAGGAAGAACAGTTTATGTCTTGTCTTCACAGGATACAATGCTATCACCTCCCAGTTTCCTATATCACACTGGGGTTATTTGCTCCCAAGTCAGGTCTTCAGCCAATAAACACTCCTGAGCCCTTCTTGTTGAAGACAAACAACTCCAAAGAAATGCTTTCAAATGTAAAATTAGTCTGCCAAGTGATGTTGGTTGTCTCATGTTGACTTGATACACTCCTTACCAGACTCAGACAGATATCAAGGTGAAGGCTTTCACTGAAAGGGCGGTGAGGCGCAGGAACAGACTGCCCAGAGAGGCTATGGATGCTCCGTCCTTGGGGGTGTTCAAGATCAGCCTGGATGGGAACCTGGACAAACTGATCTAGTGTTTGATGGTTGGCAACCTTGCCTGTGTCAGGGGTGTTGAACTGTGTGATCCTTGAGATCCTTTCCAACTCAATCCATTCTATGGTTCTATGATTCTTCTCTGATCATCTAAGGCCCCGTCTGGAGACCCCAGTACATGAAAAAACTGAGGTTGCTGGAGTGGATCCAGAGGAGGATCACCAAGATCATTAAAAGGCTGAAATGCCTCTCCTGTGAATAAAGGTTGAGAGAGCTGGGCTTATTTAGTGTCGAGCAAGGAACACTCCGCAAAGGTGTTATTGTGGTCTTCCAGTACTTAAACTATTTTTTTTTTACTTATTTTTTTTTATACAACCTGATAGTGATAGGATGAGGAGGAATGGCTTTAAAATAAAAGAGGTAAAATTTACCTTCAATATTAGGAAGAAATTATTTACTCAGAAGTTGATGAGGCACAGCAATAGGTTACCCAAAGAAGATCTGTATGCCCTATCCCTGGTGATGTTGAAAGCCAAATTGGATGGGGTCCTAATCTAGTAATTGGTAACTCTGCCCATGGAAGAGAGGTTAGAACTATGTAATCTTTAATATTCTGTACCAACCTAAGCCATTCTATGATTCTATGATTACTTCTAACACAAAAAATTTATAGAGAATTCCCATTGTGGACATGATTTACTTAATATTATATGATACCTGTTGTACTGATAAGAAAAAAGCTATATGTAGAATTAAGCTTTTAAATCATCTCTGTCTTCCTCGATAGCTAGCTTGGGAACTTGCTGTCTGTATGGCTTATGCTCCCAACAGGTTAGTAACAATTAATTAGCAATACATCTCAAATGCTCTCTGTTCTAATTGCATGGCACCAGAATGGTAGTTTACTTGAAATAAGCTCTAGCCATAACCATTTGATCAGGCAAGACATATATAAGGTTTACATATATTTTTGCTGTTGTATTCCTGCCTTTACACAGAGCTGCATCCAGGAGGCATAAAGGATATTCACGAAATTTGGGTGAAGCTGTTCAACAACAGATAAAAAATGGAACAATGTTGCTTATATTATATCACTCTCGTATCGTTATTCCCTTCAGGTTTATAAGATTTATAACCTTTCCTGATCACTCTGTATCAGAAATCTTGTTTATATTCAGAAGGAAATTTTAGGAAAAGTGATCTCTCAAGAAACAGTTGGAGGATTAGAAGAAACAAAATTGTAGATTCTGTCAGTCTAGAAGATTGACAATTATCATCATTTCCTCTATTTTCTAAGTCATTTAAGACTATTTAATCCTCAACTAAAGCAATTTATGTTTCTCTAGGAAAAAGAATGATAGAAACAGATGCAAATATTGTGTAGAATTAGATATATGCAACTGATAATTAAATTGAAAACTCCATTTATACAGTTGCTTCAGGATTTATATAAAAGTTGATGAGTCTGCTTCTGTATCTAGTTGGTGAACTAATTCTTAATCACTTGAGATATAATATAGAGGGACCAAAACAGATGAAAAGTATTCACAGATGGTGACTATTTCTGAGTTTATTTTTTGCTAAACTGCAATACAGAGAACAGGATTTTGAAAAAAGTAGAAGCAATCCTAATTTGTCAGTCCTTAAATGGAGGAACTTTTGAATATACTCAGATAAATGAGAAAATAAGTCAAGTTGTATAATTTATAAAAATAATAGAGAAACAATTCATCTTTTAGAGTGAAGAATTGTGAATAACCTAAAAATTGTTTAAAATATTGATTTGTTCTAAGAACAAAATATCAACTCCAGGAAAATTGACACATAATTTTTATGTCTGAAGTCACTTGAATCTCAATTATATTTAAACGAGGTTGTCTAAAGACACACACACACACATATATATAGAATGTAGTTACAACAGTCTAGATAATTCATCATCTGAATTTAATAGCAATACAAATAATACTTTCTATAGATGATTACACTTAAGAATTAGTCAACTGGGTCCTCATACTAAGTATGTCAAAAAACAGAGCAGCAGACTTTTCAAGTTATTTGAAACTTTAAGTGGAAAAACAAAGAAATATAATCCCATGATTTTGTCAAGAAGGATAACCAGCTGTTAAATGTTAGGCTTGTGAATAGTGAAGTAAAGATTTTGGGATTGTCTCCATTGGGAGACAATCAACTAATGGAAAAATGTACTAAAATAGGACTAGAATCATGGTCAAAGGGAGAAAATTACAAATGAAGCAGGTGCTACATGATACAACCTCTGCAATTCTGTGATTCTGTGATTCTTATAAATATCTAAAGGGCTGGTGTGAAGAGGATGGGAGTAGGCCCTTTTTAGTGGTGCTCAGCAACAGGGTAAGAGGCAATGATCATGAACTGGAATATACGAATTTCCAGTAGTAATCATAAAATTAATGATGTACAACAGAATTGCTCCACACTACTGACTAACGCTCAGTTTGTCCCCAAGCAGTGGCTCCCTGCTCTACCAACTCTGAAGAGTTTTGAAAGTTTTTATTTTGCATGATGTCCCATTATGGAATATTTCTTTGGCCACTTTATGTCAGCCATCCTGATTCTGTCCCCTACCAGCTCCTTGTGGCTCTCATGACTACTCACTATCAGAACAGTATAAGAAATTTAAATGTCCTTGGCTCTGTACAGCCACTGCTCAGCAACAATTAAAATATAATTGTATAATTTTTCTCCCAAAGCCAAAACATAGCATTATACTGGATACTACTGAACAAAACCAACTCTGTCCCAGATGAAATTAAGACAATTACATTTAAGCTCTCTTTCCATTCTATTCACCTGTAGCATCTTTACCAAGATTCAGGTAAGAACCTTTTGCTTAATTTAATTTAATTTTATGTAAATATTCACTTTTTAAATGATTCTGTGAAACATTTAATACTGAACATGGAAAATGATATGAGAGGTATTATTTAAATTTATTTACAGTAAATTTCTTAAATTGCTTTCTTTCCTACCTGTATAGAGTCTATTTATTGTTGAATTCCTCCTCTGCTTTTGGAAAACAGCGGAGTGATTTTTCTCTCATGGATTATTTCATGGATTGAGGAGGGGGAGTGGAAACTATCCAACTATCTACTTTAAAAGCTTCTACTTGGTAAGAAAAGCATTTTTACTGGCATCCATGGTAATTAACATTTCATTATATTTCAAGTAGAACTGACTCTTACAAAACAAAACTGATTATTTTGAAATTGGAAACAGTGGATGTTACTCACATTGTGCTCTCTGAAGGTTTTTACTTCCTTGCTTTTAAAGCAGGAAGCAGAACTAAAGAATTCTGAGGAGGCCAAAATATCTGTCACCATTATGGACTGAAAGACAACAGCTCACAAGGTATCATAGATATTCAGATAATGAAGCTGGTAAATTAAAGTAAGCTAAGACAATGTTGATTTCTTAGTATTATGGGATATTTTACTTGTTAAAAAGGAATATTCTAATTAAATCTTAACCATATAGAAGTTGGACAAATAAAGAGTATAGGGATCTATATTAAAATGTATGGATGTTATTACTTAAGCTGATAATGTCTTGAAATCACTACTTATAGAAAGCCTAAAACTTGCTTTTGTATTGTTTTATTGTTTTTTTTTTGTTTTTTTTTGTTTTTTATTATTTCCAATAAACGGGATTAGTCCTGAAGTAAAATCCAGATTTAATTCTATTTTACAGAATCACAGAATTACAGAATTGTAGGGGTTAGAAGGAACATCTAGAGATCATCTAGTACAAGCCCCTCTGCCAAAGCAGGCTTCTTAGACCAGGTTGTACAAGTAGGCATCCAGGAAGGTCTTGAACATCTCCAGAGAAGACTCCTCAACTTCTCTGGGCAGCCTGTGCTAGTGCTCCGTCACCCTCACTGTGAGGATGTTTCCGCGTACATTTGTGCAGAACTTCCTATGACTCAGTTTGTGGCCATTTCTCCTCAGCCTATTGCCACACACAGACAAGAAGAATCCGTCCTTGAACCTTTGCTTCCTCAGATATTTATAGACATGGATCAGATCCTGTCTGAGTCTTCTTTTTTCAAGGCTGAACAGACCCAGGTCTCTCACAGTTTTAAAACTCAGTTTTATGTGCACAGAATGATCAGTGAAAATGTATCATTCTGATAACAAAGGGAGATTTGTACCAAAAAAATAAGTTACAGATAAAATTTATTATTCAGTCATATCACAGGTGTTTGTTCTCATCTGCTAGATTAAGTGCTTTTAGAATGCTAAATATGTATGTTTTGAAGGTGAAGTTATGGTGAGACAATTGTACTAAAATTACTGAAGACAGTGTTCTTAATTTAGCTTATTTTATTTTTTTTCTGTCCAGGAATTCTTGAAGTTGATAATATGTAGGCTAAAATTTCATGTTCAGTATATTTCACTTCAAGGCAATCAATTATTTATTTTCACATCAACAGTTTGTGAGAGAATATAATTTTGAGGCTGAAAAAAATAATAAAACCATACTACTGGCTGAGATATTACAGCTTTGATCTTTCTATTATTTTTTTAATTTTTTTGGTGTCCTAGAACAAATATTAATTACTGTAAATAAGTGGCATGTAGACTGCTAAATTTATGACCATTTGAAGAATTACGCTACTTTATTGAAACTTGCAAAAATGTAGCAATTAAATAATCTGAATAGCCAAGTATTACTACCATTACATTTTCACAGGTTTCTGTTATACCTCCTCTGATCTTTCCCAACACTTCTACTGAATAAATTCATGCCTGTCAACAGCAAAAAATAGAAGAGAAAAGGAATGGGCAAAAAAACCCTTGGATATGGGTTGCTATAAGAAGCAATAAGTTGCTATAAGAAGTTAAAAACTGGCAACTTGAAAACTGCTATGGAAAGAAATAAACTAAACAAAAGTTAAATCTTTTTCAGAAAGACAAAGCACGAACATGACCTTGCCATTAAGAAGAGATAAAAAGGTATGAGAAGGAGTAAAAAATTAAGATTGTACTAAATAAAACTCTAGAAACCACCATTAGTACTGAAAAGTCAAAATTAATGCAAAGAGCTATTTTAAGATGATAACCAACATATGGAGATTGTGAAGATGGGATCAGGTAGTTAAAAGTATATATATATTTTTAGACTGCAGGAATATTTTTAAAAAAAAATAATGGAATAAAAATTGAATTTTATTTGGAGAACATTCCCCTCCCCTATCTTCCCCTCTTCTCTCCTTTTTCACTGATTGTTTCAAGTTCTTTCAGCTGTTTAGAAGATGTAATTTAAATTACAGTGTTAAGCATAGTCAAAAACTATATGAATATCATGTTATGTTTTTGAAGTGTCCTCTGTGATTAATAAATATAGTTAATTCATGCTATTGTACTGTGTATCTTTGCAAAAAGTCCCATTTTCACAAGTATTTTCTACCATTTGTTCATTTATTTTTTCCAACTTATGCCAGAATAGTAATCATTTCTTTATTTCATATAGAGTTCCCTTCACTTTGTTGGCTGAGAATTAAATATACATTTGCTGAGATACTTTCCAAGTGAAAAACTTTACACATATATTGCACATTACTTGTTACATATTACCCTTGAAATATGTTGTATTTGTAAATATCCCACCTGCAAACCTTCCAAAAACAGCAACTCATTTTGATTATGCAATTATAGAAATTTGTATCAGTAATTAGCAGGAAAACTTCAACTTGATAACATTTTCATATACACAGCAAATAATACAGATTAACCTCATTTATGTCTTTCAAAAAATGCAATTAGAATAATGATAAATATTAGATAATGTTAGAAAAATTGCGTAATTAAATTTTATATTGTTTTCAATCTCATCAGTACTCCACTTGTCCCTGAATTTCTTTGTATGGTGTTTTTAGTGATACTCTTTTATACCTGCTGTCACTCATACAGCAAGAAGAAACTTCCTTATTTTGATGAATTTTCATGAACAATCCATTTTGCATGAACAATCAGATTTACTGATTCAAGAGATAGCTCATTAGTTTTCCTTTACTGCACAGAAACTCACTAGGGATGCCAAAGATCCATAGATCTAATCTTGTACATATGCAAGAAATAAATACAATTAAAGGAATATATGTCATAAGAACTTTTTGTAGTTGAGTACTCACAATGGAATGATAAATTCACAATCTTACCTCACAGCTGTCCTTTTAAGAATTCTATTTATTATAGAAATAGAAGAATGCATTAGCTACCTGTAATTATCAACAATCTCTCCCCACGTTTAACAATTAAAAAAAAAAAGATTTAAATTTAGTTAATGGCAGTATTTTATAATGGATATACTTTCTGAAATTCTGTTAGAAAAGTCCCTTTTTTTGCTTTTTTCCTTACAGAACCATATGTTTCTATTGATCTCTGCTGTTTTTAACTGAATAATAAATGTACGTTAGAAGTTTCCAGCTAGAGTCTTCTTCTGAGTACTCCCCATTGAAATTAGCTGCAAAATCTCAGAAATACCCTCCTGGGTGTGACAGGTAACAACAGAACGGTGGGTCAAATATTTCGAAATCCTCTTTTGCTAGAATTTTGTAAAGACAGAAAAGCTCCATTTGACTTGCTAGGAATTATCAGTCAGAGAGAAATGATAATGTTGGTGTATATACTTAAAAGACATGCTTATTTACTAAATCTCATAGAATGAAAGAACAGTTTGGGTTGGAAGGGACTTTTAAGATCATCTAGTTCCAAATCCCCTGCTGTAGCTAGAGAAAACTCCCACTAGGCCAAGTTGCTCAAAGCCCTATTCAGCCTGGCCTTGAACACTTCCAGGATGGGAGCATCCACAACATCACTTGGCAACACGTTCCAGTGACTTTCCACCCTCACAGTAAAGGATTTCTTCCTACTATTTAGTCTAAATCTACCCTCTTCCAGTTCAAGCCCATTTCCCCTAATCCTATTGCTACATGCCCTTATACAAAGTCCATCCCTAGCTTTCCTGTAGGCCCCATTCAGGTACTGGAAAGGTAAGGATAAGGTCTCCTCAGAGCCATCTATTCACCAAGGTGAAAAGACCCTGTCCTCACAGGGGAGGCACTCCAGCACTCAAAGCATCTTTGTGTCCCTCCTCTGGACCTGCTCCAACAGTTCCATGTTCTGCTTGTCCTGGAGGCCCCAGAACTGGATCCAGCACCTTAGATGGAGTAGAGCAGAGGGGAAGAATCACAGAAGCACAGAATTGTAGGGGTTGGAAGGGATCTCCAGAGATCATCTAGTCCTAACCCCCTGACAAAGCAGGCTCCTTAGACCAGGTTGCACAGGGGGGCGTCCAGGCAGGTCTTGAACATCTCCAGAGAAGGAGACTCCACCACCCCTCTGGGTAGCCTGTTCCAGTGCTCCATCACCCTCACTGTGAAGAAGTTTCTGCACACATTTGTGCGGAACTTCCTATGACTCAGTTTGTGGCCATTTCTCCTCGTCCCATTGCTACACACTGCCAAGAAGAGTCTGTCCTCATTTGTTTGCCTCCCGCTCCTTAGATATTTATAGATGTGGATCAGATCCTGTCTGAGTCTTCTTTTCTCAAGGCTGACCAGACCCAGGTCTCTCAGCCTTTCCTCATAAGGGAGGTGTTCCACAACTTTTATCATCTTTGTGGTCCTTTGTTAGACTCTTTCAAGGAGATCCCAGTCTTTTTTGTACATGAGTGCTCCAAAATGGACACAATACTTCAGGTGAGGCCTCACCAAAATGGAGTAGAAGGGGAGGATCACCTCCCTCGACCTGCTGGTCATGCTCTTTTAAATGCACCTCAGGATATCATTGGTCTTCTTGGCCAACGGGGCACTCTTCTGGCTCATGGTCAACCTGTCATCCACCTGGACTCCCAGGTCCCTCTCCTTGGAACTCTCTTCCAGCATGTCTTCCCTGTTCCAGTGCATTTGGTTATTCCTCTGTAGGTGCAAGACTCCACTCTTGCTCTTGTTAAACCTCATCTGGTTAATCGTCTGCCTGCTGGTCACACTTCTCTTGATGCAACCCAGGGTCTGGTTGGCCTTCTGGGCTACAGCAAACATTGCTGGCTCGTGCCAAGCCTTTCATCAATCAACATTCCCAAATCCTTCTCTTTAGGGTTCCTCTCAAGCCATTCTCTGCCCAGCCTGTATTTGTGCTTGCAATTACCCTGTCCAAGATGAAGGACCTTGAAATTGACCTTGTTGAACTTCATAAGGATGGAATGATCTCTGCTCTCAAGCCTGTCCAGGTCCTCCTGGATGGAATCCCTTTCCTCTAGCATGTCAACCACACCACTCAGTTTGAATCATCTGCGAATGAGTTCAGGATGTGCTTGATCCCACTGCCCATGTCACCTATAAATGTGTTAAATGGTACCAGTCCAGGATAATGGATACAGAGTTTCCCATAACTACTTTGCCTAACTATTATCTGAACTAGCATATCCTTGTAATTTGATCTGGATATGCCTGAGTCTCATCAATTCTTTTAACATCTAAACATATGACATATATTTGTGTGAGACTAATACTTTTTCGTCTATATAAGGATAAAGAATAACTTTGAAAAACTCTAGAGATTCCAGCATTTATTCAAGCTTATAATTCTGTGTTAAGCTGTGACTGAAATAGAAATTAAGGACAGAAGTAATACATAATTGTAGTAAAGTCATATTACCTCTCATCCTGATACTTGAAGAACTGAAACTTTTTTCTAAATATGTTTTTAATTACTTTTTTAAGGGCAAGTTGAAAGAAGACTTGTCTTAGTGGTCCAGATAAAAGATCAAACAAAAATATGCTGTAGTTAGAAAATACTTCTATCTCCAAAGGAAAAAAAAAAAAAAAAAGAGTGATTAGATCATATTCTACTGTTAGCTAGCTGAGTAATCATAATATAGATCTCTTTGGTCTACAATATATCTCTATAAGTGTAACTCATTAAAGGCACATAAGCTGAGACTTTGAGTAGAAATAAGACATTTTTTGAAAACAAAAATATTTCAACTAAGTTGCAACTGTTCACTGTTTCCTACACTTAAGGATAGAAATTAAAATTTTAGCTGAAATGTGGAAATTTTCTAATTTTCATCTGAAATAAGCTTTATTATTTAGCATTGTTTTCATAATCCTGCTTCTGTTATTTGAACTTTTATTTTCACGAATAATCATATCATGGAATCATCACAGAATCACAGAATCACAGAATGGGCTGAGTAGAAAAGAATCTCAAAGTTCATCGAGTTTCAACCCCCCTGCAGTGGGCAGAGTCACCAACCACTAGATTAGGCTGCCAAGAGCTACATCCACCCTTACCTTGAATACTTTCAGGGATGGGGCATCTACAACCTCTCTGGGTAACATGTTCCAGTGCATCACCACTGTCTGAATGAAAAACTTTCTCCTAACATCTAACCTTAATCTCCTCCATCTTAGTTTAAAATTATTCCTCCTATTCTGTATAAATACCTGGGATTGCCCCGGCCCAAGTGCTGCATCTTGCACTTGGACTTGTTAAACCTCATTAGGTTCACAAGGGAAAGTTGAGATTGATCTGAACAATCTGTTGAGATTGCTCTGAATAATGAATTAAGATTGATCTGATTTAGAACACTGACCCTCTTCTTTACTTCTTTCTGAATAACATGCTTTTCCCTGTCATTAATTGATCTTTCTGTTTGGAATTATGCTTCATCTTTAATGATACTAGATATGATCTGTCATTAATCTTATAATAAGGAATAACAATACAGGGGGAAAAAAAATCAGAAAGACCTCTGCTGTACTTCAGAGAGGTAAAATATAAGTAATTCATATATTATCTGTTAATCTGCATGTAAATTAAACTACTTAATTGTAAAATCAACATCAAAGAAAGGGAGATCATTTCTTTACATACAGTACTATATACACAACTGCACATTTCTTTCAAATGTCTCACTTTTCAGTGCTGGTGTTAAGCTGGAGTGAGTCTATGCAAGATTCTAAATTATTTCTGTGCCACAGAATCTCAGTACTAGTAGTAACCTGATTTGAACTTTTATAAATGAAGGTACAATGAAAAGATATAGAACATATTGGTAATATAGCCTGAGACCTGAGATATATTTGTCATTCCAAAGTGAACTCGGGATTAGTTTGCTTTGAGAAGAACATGAAATTGTTCTATGCCAGTATCCTAAATCAAAAGTGCCTGAAATTTTCATTCAGAGAACATTTTATGTGTGTCCTCTGAACAGCTTGATTAGAACTTCTGAGTATATTGCAGATAAATCATAGAATCATAGAATTATAGAATGTTTGGCATTGGAATGAACATTAAAAAATATCTAATTCCAATTCCACAGCCATGGGCAGGGGTACTTTCCAAACGATCAGGTTATCCAAAGCCCCATTCAGCCTGGCCTTAAATATTTCCAGGGATGGAGCATCCACAAATTCTCTGGGAGACCTGTTCCAGTGCCTCATCACCCATCACAGTAGTTTGCTTTTTTCTTTTCTTTATATCTAATTTAAACCTGTCCTTTTCTGGTTTAAAATCATTACCCTTTTCCTGTCACATCCTGATGAAGAGTATCTCCACCTCTTTCCTGCAGACTCCCTTTAAGTACTGAAAGACCACAATAATGTTGAGCCTTCTCTCTTTTAAGGTAAATTTTTCTTATCCTGTCTCCACTGAGCAGTTGGTCCAGTTCTTTTTCCTCTTTCTGGCTCTTCTCTTGACCTACTGTAGCTGATCTATGTCCCTCTCAAACTGTGCGTCCCGGAGTTGAGATTTCTTTTAATCTTCATTAATATCTAATACCCCCAAAATACCGGAATTCATTATTACTTTACTCCATAATTCAAAATATTTTAATAAGACTTTAATTTCTCTTTCTGTATAGATATCTAGGGATTTTCAGTATCAGAGTTTCATATATTGCATTCTGTGTTATCTATTTTAGTTTTCCATCTGAATTTATGATTCTAAGTATTCATGGAGAAAATCATCGTCACTTTACTCTGATCTCCTCTCTATGGCTTTGATAGGTAAAAACACTCTCTTGCTGTATGACTGTAAAATCTGCTGCCTCAAAGATGTAGATCCTGAACACCATCAAGCTGCACTCCTAGGGAATGGTTAGTTGGCATGAGAAAATAATGTCCTTTAAGATGCCCCTACTGATTGAGAGTGGTACCCACTGATGTTTCTTACTTGGACATTTTTAGATTTGTTATTTTTCCTCAGCAGAGTAGTGTTGTAATATATTGTCAGTAAAAGGAGACAGAAAATAGAAGTCTCTATGAAAGGAACAAAAGCATCCCTAGTCTTACTAGGACTAGACAATAATAGATCCTCAAGTACAAAGAAAAAAGTTGCGAACTCCTGCTGTTCATACAGCTACTGTCTAATTCTGCTTTCTCTCAGAAACTTTAAAAAATATTTATTGGTGATCTGACTGTAAATCAGAATCTATCTGGTGGAACAATGTGTGAGTGTGTTTTATTAAACAACAGCATAACAACTCAAAATGTGAAAATTTAGTCAGCCAGATTTCAAAGGGTGACCACCTCAAATGGTTGACTGCACGTTATTTTCATGGTAAGGTTTTGGTAATGGGGGGCTGCAGGGGCCCCTGCGAGAAGGATCCAAAAACTGTCTGCCCCCTGTTAGGTAAGAGCCAGTTCTAGCTGACTCCAAAAGCTGGGTCTAGCTGGATCCAGAAGGAACCCTCTGCTGGCCAAAAATGATACAATGAATGATGCTAGTTGTACCTCTGTGAAAGCAGATTTAAGAAATGGAAAAAAAAAAAATGCTGCCTAACTTTAACTAGGAGAGAAGAATGAGAAAATGTGAGAGACAGAATTCTGTAGAAACCAAGGTTAGTGAAGAAGGAGAAATAAGGTTTTCCAGGATCCAGAGCAGAGGTTCTCCTGCAGCTCAAGGAGAATCCCATGTTGGAGCAGGATGTCCTTCTGCAGCCCATAGGGTATCATACAGAGTAGATCTCCACATGCAGCTTTTTGAGAAGCGCACAGTGAAACTGGTTCCTGGTTGAAACTGCTACTTGAGTAGGGGAGTCCACGATAGACCAAGAGGTCTGACAGGAGCTGCAGCCCATATGTGATTGGAACCATACACCATGTAATGGATCCGTGCTAGAGCAGTTCTGGAAGAACTGCAGCCTGTGGGAAAGCCATGTTGGATCAGTTTGGGAAGGACTGCATCTGGTGGGAGTTATATTATGCCAAAAAAGATGAAGGACCAAGAGAGATAAAGAGTTATCCACTAACCTCAGCCCCATTCTCCATCCCTCTGAATAGCTTCGAGGAGGAAGCAGAAGAAGGTGGAAGGTGGATTTAGTTTGCTTTTATTTCTCATTTCCCTGTCCTGTTATTAAAAGCCAATAAATTGCCTATTAAGACTTTGAGAAGATCAGACATTTCATGCTGATTTTCTGACTTTTTTCTCACTGGAGTCAGTCTTGTGCTTGACCTTAAACTAAAATTATTTAAACTTATCAAAAAAATTCAATGGGCAAATTTTTTTTTTTTAATTATGAATAAATGTTTAATACTGATGAAATCAAATAAATTCACTTTACAGAGGGAACATAAATATCACATAACCTGGCCGATATCTAAATTTTACAATGAATATTTTTCTGACCTGATCTTGAGGTCTAATGTCATTTTTTTACAATTAAGCTACCAGTAGAAATATTTACATGGCAGATTACATTTTGCAGTTCCAGTAGAATAATTTAGAGCTCAGTGTATACGTTCTTTTTCAATTTTGCTGACAAATAGGATTTAAAAGTATTTTAAGACTCCTTTTTCTTATATCTTAAGTTAATTCACCTAATATAATTCTTTCATGTACATACTTATATAGTATGAGAAATATTCTACTATTAATAGTAATATGACCTTTTTGATGTCATGTGTTTTCCTCATTATTTTATGAGTTCTTAAGTATTTATATAGTTATTTCATAAGTAGCTCACTAATTAATTCTTGACAGGAATTTCAGTGTGGGTATTGGTCGTTTCTCTGATACCATTCAGGGCTAGAATTAGAACTGAGCCTGGGTAGAAAATCCATCATAACTACAAATTTAAATAAATTTAATGTTACTACATTCTCAAATGTAGTAACATTACATACATTCTTTTTATATTTTGAGAGACATAGTTAAATTTTAATCAGTTGATAACAATTTTTTACATGCTTCTCAGGTTTACTCTTCATATGTTTCTTCATGTTTACTGTAAATAAGTCTTATTATCATGGAACTCCTGATAATTAGTGAGCAGTGACTTTTTTTTTTTTTCATCTAAATATGAACAATATGTGCTGATTATATTTATGTATTCTAGTTAATACTTTTGTTGTGTGGTAGTTTATATAGCAAACCTGTACATTACCTTATAAATGTAATCTTAAGGGACATATAAATGATCATCTTTCCACTCTCAGCTGTGTATTACCATCATAATTTTTTTTTTTCTGTTTTGTTTGGTTTGGAATGCGAGAACTTAATTTACTTTGAGTTAATTTCAAGGACTTAAATGCCAAGACTAATCTCATTTTAGCTTATTCTTTGTGTGACGAAAAGCTGAACATAGAGATCCATATCACCATTAAAATTTCTCTTCAATAACAGTCAGATGTTAGTTGCACTTCTCATATGCTTTCTACAAAACTTCCTTTGATCTGCTCCTCAGGGCCTAGGAAACAAAACTGAGAGTCTGATTTGTTTTTTTGGATCCAGATCAGTTCATAGATGTAAAGAGGTAATGTTGCTAAGGCTGCTGCAGATAAGTTTAGTATTACAGTGAAGTGCAGATGAACTCTGCCTTTCTGAGATCTACGAGCACCTACATAACACATGGAAAATTATGATTTATTAAATTGCACAAAACAAATTTCTGCGCTCAAGTCATAGCTCTGGTGCACTGTCCTTTATATCATTAACATTTTGCATTTGTTTCCTTTGAAGTTTTGGTAAAATACGACTTCTGTAACATCTGTGAAGTACAACATGAATGACAGTAGGCACAAAAATTATGCATTGACTTGCTGGTAACTTGTAGTTTAGAGATTAATAACTGCCTCAGTCAGAGAAAGCTATCTATTTCATTGCCTTGAAAACTCAAGGAAATGCAGGGTAGGCACATGCACCTTCCTTGAGTTTCAACATCAACATCTACAGTTGTAGTGCCTTTGATTTTGACTTTATTACTCTGCACTTTTTTCTGTGTAAATGAACTGAGGATAAGTGTCAAGATACATTAACCTTCTCTAACAAAAAAGGTAGAATGACAGATATGATCACAGAATCACAGAACTGTATGGGTTGGAAGGGACCTCTAGACATTGAGTCCAACCCCACTGCCAAACCAGGCTCCCTAGACCAGGTTGCACAAGTGGGTCTTGAACCTCTCCAGAGAAGGAGACTCTATCACCTGGGAGCCCAGAACTGGACACAATACTCCAGGTGAGGCCTCACCAAGGCAGAGTAGAAGGGGAGGATAATCTCCCTTGACCTTCTGGCCACGCTCTTTTTAATGCACCCCACGATACCATTGGCCTTCTTGGCCACCAGGGCACACTACTGGCTCATGGCCAGCCTGTTATACACCAGGACACCCAGGTTCTTCTCCTCAAAGCTCCTCTCCAGCAGGTCATCCCTCAACCCATACTGGTGCATGTGGTTATTCCTCCCTAGGTGCAAGACTCTACACTTGCTCTTGTTAAACTTCATCCAGTACCTCTCTGTCCAACTCCCCAGCCTGTCCAGGTCTCACTGAATGGCAGCACAGCCTTCCAGTATGTCAGCCATTTCTCCCAGCTTTTTATCATCAGCAAACTTGCTGACAGTGGACTCTATCCCCTCATCAGGATCATTGATGAAGATGTTGAACGGGACTGGACCTATCACCACACTCTTCGGGAGCATCACTAAAAAAAAAAAAGTCTGACTTTGTTTTTTTTTAGCTTTTTTTTTTTATTTTGTTTAATTTTGGAAACCTAGTCTGAACTCTATATCCTCTGACATATTTTTCACCTGAAATTTGATGTGGAAAGGCTTATATTTGCATCCTTAGATAAATATGTACTTAAGAAACACACTATAGGCATCAGTCTGAGTATTACTGCAGCAGCTGGTCAGCAGCAAATAAAATAAATATGCTTTTTCTATTCACAGAAAATGTAAGTTCCCTTTTTTCTGTGAAGAAAATAGCAATATTCATTAAAATGAAAAGAAAAAAAAACAACAGAAAACTAAGAAGCTTTCACTTTGACTTCTGATTATCACGCCAATAAAATTCAGAATTAACATGACATGTCTCAAAAAAAAAAGTGTTGAAATCTTGTATTTGAATTATTTATTTGTTTGCTTTTTTGTTGTTGTTGTTGCTGTTATACTCATAATTCTACTGCAATACAGTTCCGAACAAAAGAGGTTCTGTGTTACATTCCTAGAATAATACTTTTACAATATTAAATACAGATAGTACCTTGAAAATTGCCTGGAATTCTTCTAAATGTCGCTACCTAGCCAGCAGAGAGGTTAATATTATGATTTAAGCAAATAGAATAATATACAGATTCTATATAGCAACAAGTTACAGTCATCTAAATATATCTAAATATAGTAATCATTTCATTCAGACACAAATAGCTATCTCTGCATATAGTACCCTAAGGAGACCACTGTACCATATCAAGGGTATTAAAATACAACAGAGATAACTAATATGCAAAAGATTTGTCCTCTTGGACTAGCAGTCAGAAACCAAGTGCCTCCTGCCACAATCTCAAAAGATGTCATCTATGTATGAAGAAAATCAGAAGCTTTAATGACTGTATGTGATTAGTTTTACTATCACCAATTATATTCAGTGTGAAGTAGACAATACACTCATGGCATACAGAATGGTCTTTCAACTTCCCTCAGGATAGCATCTAGCCATTAGATATACAGAAACCTAGACTGTATCAATCTGTCCACACACACACCTCTAATATCACTTAAGTCAATCTAGGGATGTCTCAGTTGCCTATACAGAAACGACAGCTATGTCATCATTTTGTAAGAAGTAAAAGCTGGAAGGTAATATTCAGGATCTAAATCATCTGCCTAGAGCATGCTGAGGTGACAGAAGACAAGCCTTAGTGCAGGATGACTTGGACAATATTCCATTGCACCTAAAAGGATAAAGACATGATTTGATTTCTTATTGTAAGTGTAGACTAATGTTTGTGCTGCTAAGCTCAGTCATTCATAGATCTCATGGGATCCTGTGATAATGCTGTTAATTCCATGTAGATGTCTTGGACAAGCTAAGGAATCTCAAATTGCATATACGTGTTTGCCTAGACTTCTAAATTAAGCACTACAGTTTTTTCGTTTTTTTTTTTTTTCTACCATCTGGAACTGATCCATATTCCCAAAACTAGTATGAGTAAATTGATGTTCTAACCCTGCTAATCCTTCTATTAGCTATACTGGATGCTACTGTTACTCTTGGAGTTTGTGAAAACATCCCCTTTATTAAAGTGTGATGCAGCTTTAAAAGCAGTATTGTTAGGTAGTTGATAGAAAATTCTTTCCCTTTAAAATAAAAATCCTGATGTTGCTATGACTGGCCATACCACAGAATCACAGAATCACAGAATTGTAGGGGTTGGAAATGACCTCTAGAGATCTTCTAGTCCAACCCCCCACCAAAGCAGGCTCCCTAGACCAGGTTGCACAGGTAGGTGTCCATATAATGTCTGTTCATTTAATTAGCTATCAGGAGCTGTATTTAATTGCTTTTATTGATGCATCCTACCTAAAAAATTCAAGTTTATGACTAATATATTCTAAATTATTGGGATTGATCTCACAGTTCCTCAGAAAGTAACCATCAGAGAAAATTTAAAATAGTTATAAATACAAGTAAGGAATTTTGCTGATACTTTCAGTTCTGTGAAAGCTTTGCTTCTGTCTCTCCAGAAAAAGATCAAAGAAGAAATGGAAAGAATTTTTTTCGCTAGTTCTGTTAGAAGATTTGCAAGTGATAATCTTCTTAGAGAAAAAAGAAAAAAAAATAGAATTTAAATTATTCTGCATTCATCTTTAAATACTACCCCACAAAATATAATTTCTATAAAATAATTGGGGAAAAATATGTTATTATTTCAATTTAGTATTTTCAGATTTATCTGCTAGACAGAAATCATAGTATGTCAAAATCTCACCCAATAAACAGGTAATATCTCAAGGACTTCAGGAAATATAGGGTTAATTTATTGTAATGAACTCAGTCATCTTTTTTAACATCCTGAATAGCACAGATTTACACAGGTTGCTCTGAAAATAATGCCTCTTTTTTTATTCCCATGAAAAATAGAACATATACAAAGAGAAAAATAACACTATTTGATAGCGTGAATTCTCAGCTAAAAAAAAACTTATTTTTCAGCATTGTCACCACCTTTCACTATGCCTTTCAACATGCTATGAACAACAGCCTGCATTCCACACGCATAAAAATCTGCTGCAGTGGAGGTAAACCTCTGTTGCTGTCACTGCTGCTGAAATGTACCACCCACTGCCTCACTGTGTTAACATCCACTTTTTGATATCCATTAACATTCAGTAAGAATTGACAAATGTCACTGGGTGCAATTTTTTCATCACAGAGGAATTCAATAATACACCTATGTTTCATAAGCACTTCCATTTCAAATGACATTTTGTCACTGTCCAACTGCTGCCATCTGTTACATGTCAATAAAATATAATGGAATATTGGTGGGAAGGCTCACTTTCTACTGCCTTACCATCAACACCTGCCTCTGATGTTGTAGGCCAACAAAATAAAATAGGAGGCATTATTTTCAGTACATCTCTCGTAAAATTGTATTGACTATTTTTATCATTAGCTCATTAACATGCAGTTGTGATTGATGAGAGATAGAAACTGACAGGAAATATTAAGAAAAAGATTATCAATTATAAGTATTGGTTTAATTTCTATGCAATAAGTTAAATAACATGTACATGCAACTTAATATAGAATTGCTATTTAATGTCATGCTAAATTGTCTCAGAGATGGAGAGGCCATTACCAGTAAGTATGTATGCACCTGAGGTTTTAGGTGTCTTAGTTTAAATGGTATGGTATAATTTTTTGTATATTTTTTTAATGTACTCCACTATGGCTGCTGTCCTGGTTTCACCTTGGACAGAGTTCATTTTCTTCATATTTGCTGATACAGTGCTGTGTTTTGGCTTTAGGAAAAAACAAACAAAGAAACAAACAAGCAAAGAAACAAAGAAACAAAGACAATGCTGATAACACATTGATAATTTAGTTGTTGCTGAATAGTAGTGTACAGAAACAAGGATATTTCATTCCCGCAAGTGAGGAGGGCTGAGGGGGCACAAGGTACAGGAACAAAAATAATATTGTATGCATGTTAGTCAGCACCTATTGAACCAATATGAGGCAATAAGGTGACAGATAGATTGCAGCTTCACTGATGGTAAGATGTAATATCACCACTACCTCAGTCAAAACATCAGTCCATGGAGTGGTGACGTGAATTCCTCACCAAAGGAAGTGCTATTGATGCAACCCTTATCAAGTAAAGCGATGCACATTGTCTTTTGTTATAGGAAAGGAATGATCCTTCTGTATTTCCTGGTACCCAGACAACTCTGGTTTGGACAATGCAAGACTGACTTCCAGAGTCAGGCTAGAGAATAAGACAATCTCTTGGCAATGCAATAGGGCCGGTCCACTTACCAGCTGGAAGGCTGTGGAACACATTGCCAATCTTTGCTGAACTATCCTTCCACACCCAACATATACTCTGGGTTTGGCATCTTCTGACTTCCATCTGGGCTAATGAGGGATGAACTGCAAAGCAGCTGTGAAACAATAGGTCAACTCAGATGATGCAGATTTTTACGAGTGTGGGATGCAGGTTCCTGTTTGTTGCTGATGAAAATAAGAGAATTGTAGAATTGTAGGTGTTGGAAGGGACCTCTAGAGATCATGTAGTCCAAGCGGGTCTTGAACATCTCCAGAGAAGACTCCACAATCTCTCTGGGCAACCTCTTCTGGTACTCCACCACCCTTAATGTGAAGAATTTCCCATGCACATTTGTGCAGAACTTCCTATGCTTCATTATGTGACCATTTCCCCTCATCCTATCACCACACACTGCTATGAAGATGACTATGTTGAAAAATAGAGTTTTGTAACTGAGAATTTGCTCTATCAAATAATGCTATTTTTTTTCTTTGTATCTGTTGTAGTTTCCATAGAAATAAATAGGAGACATTACTTTCAAAGTTACATTCTCATTTGTTTGTTGGTTTGTTTTTTCCTTTTCTGTCTTAGTAAATACTATTCTTCTCAAACCACAAATTCTGATTTGTTTTGTTTTGTTTTGTTTTTAATTCTCTCTGCTATCCCACTGGGAGGATGGGGGTCAGTGAACTACTGAGTGGTGCTTTTAAACTGATGGGTTAAACCACAGCAACCACAAAATACAAATTACCCCAAAAGCCAAAAAGTAGCCTCCAGACTGCCATCCTCTCTGAAATTTATTGCTGCAATAAATTGCTGGTGCATGAGTGCAATGAATATAAACTGTGTGAAAATACAAGTGAATACACAGGGGGAAAAATAATCTGAAACAAATGTTCCAGCTTTGAGTACCCTGGTGGCTATGTGCTAAACACACTACAATTGATCAGTGTCCTGTACTGAGGAGAAAAGAAATGAACTGCATACTTTGATGCAATAGTGACTATTGAGTAGGGCATTCTTAATATACTGGTCATACTCCTGTTCATAAAGCCCAGGATGCTCTTGTCCACCATTACTTTCAGGACACACTGCTGTCTCATGTTCAACTTAATGTATACCAAGACCACCAGATTCTTTCCTTGTAGCTTCTGTCCATCCTATCATTCCCAAACATCCTCTTTGCAAAGAGTTGCTCCTTCCCATCTGCAATAAGTATGCTCCAAGAGATTGATTCCACAGTTATCCAAAATATTGAATTGCAGATAACAAACCTATACCTTCCCAGATTCTATTTTTTACATTACTTGAAGATAAGTGTATCATTTACCTAAATCCTGATGTTCGTATCTTATGAAGATTATTAAAGAAGCCTTGCCATGACAATGGTCATGTCTTTCAGAATTCTTAAACTTAGCTTGAGGGATCAGATAGATTTGTACGGACTAGGTTCTTCATAATAAATCTTAACAGGACATCAACCTTAGTTTTTTCTTATCTGATCCTGAGACCCACAAGTTTCCAACTTTCAACAAGCTTCTCAACTTGTTGAGAAAATCTCTGTAATTTGAGCTGCTGTTTCAAGAGTGTATGCACCAATATGTCAGGTAGATCCTGTCTCTCCCCATCACTCCTTCATCTCCAGTGAGAGTCTTAGGATCATGAACACTAAGTCCCTATAGACAACACAAACTGTGGAATTAGGCATTGACCTATGGAATCCATTTGTTCTTCTCCAAATCTAGCAGGATGGAGGAGAAATTTACTGGATGTATGTGCCCTTCACCTTTATTCCTACAGTGACGTATTCTCTTCTGATACACAGGATACTCCATGGCATTGTCATTGGTGTCTATGTGCATAAGCTGTTGTAACTGATAATATGAAGAACAGATTAGCCTCAATGGATTGTCTCTAATATTCCTCTTTATTGTGGCTGAGAAAAGCAGTAATTTTCCTGAGATGTAAATTTAGGATGGCATCTAGGGTCTCCTTTACTCACAGAAGATATTCTCTAACCACTTTTTATTAGCAATTCTCATCTGACACTGACTGCTCCTTTTTACATAGCTTTTTCCTTCTCACCTCCTAATACGTCATTGAATCTATTTCCTGGAGTTGCAGATGTTTGGAAGGATGCTGACAGAAATCATAGTCTTCCAAAATTCCTCTGTTTCAGGAATTTCCAAGTGCAGCTTAATTTGACCTTTCCCCTTTTATACTGTTTGGGATTCAGAAACTAATCTTAGCAGTATCTCCATGCAGTTGCTGTCAATCTCTTCATCATCTTTGATGGGGCTGCTCAGTCCAAAATTTAGTATTTGTTTATACCACCTTTTAATGACATTATTTTCAGAAAACAAACAAACAGAAAACAAATAATACTAGACTGGAACAGTAAAAACTGCATCAAAATATCAATTAGATTGTAAGTAACAGGCCAGTATCTACAAGACAAGAAAATGGGAGCTTTACAGTATAGGGTTTAATAAATGTCTTCCCAGTAGAAATAGGTGGAATAAATATGCAATTAATGAACTCACTGTGCTTCATACTGTCATTACTGAAAAGTGCAAATATACCTCTAGACCCATCATGCTGTAGAGGAGATCATTTTTCATCCAAAGTATTGACATAAATAATGTCTTTAGAAAAGCTGATCAGCACAAATGTCAAGTTTGCATATAATTTCACAAAATAATCAACTTCACATACAGGAATTAAGGAGATTCAGTTAATATTGTATTACACAATTGATATGATAAACTTAATAAAGCCAAATAATATTCAGTAGCACTTACATAAATATTATCATTATCACTCCAAACTTCGCTAGATTAAAATCCACTATCTTGCTAAATTACAAATGTTGTAGAGTAGAATGCATCATAAATAATCAGAGATGTCTAAGGAGTAAACATCTACTTCTGAGCTAAATGATTTGACACCCTTCTCGGTTCTCTGAGTTGAAAGTAATTGGTACTATTGTGACATGGTTAATCACACAAATTTTAACCAAGAGAAGAGTCTGGCCTCGTCCTTTTGCTTCCAGTACCTCAGAAATGTACAGACATTCATCATATCCCCTCTGAGTCTTCTTTTTTCAAGGATGAACAGACCCCGATCTCCTAGTTTTTCCTCAAAATAGAGATGCTCCAGGGCCTTTATCATATTCATGGTCATCTGCTGGACTCTTTCAAGGAGATCCCTGTCTATTTTGTACCAGGAAGTCCAGAACTGGAGACAATACTCCAGGTGAGGCCTCACCAGGGCAGAGTACAGGGGGAGGATCACCCTATACTCTACACTTGCTCTTGTTAAACTTCATCTGGTTCATTTCTGCCCAACTCTCCAGCCTTTCCAGGTCTCACTGAATGGCAGCACAGCATTCCAGCACGTCAACTATTCCTCCCAGCATCATATAATCAGGAAAACTTGCTGAGGGTGGACTCTATTCCCTCATCAAAGTAATTGATGTTGTTCAACAGTATTGGACCCAGTACTGACCCCTGAGGAACACCACTAAGTATAGGCCTCCAATTGGACTCCTTGACACCAATCACCATCCACTGAGCTCTGCAAGTCAGTCAGTTCTCAACCCACCTCATCTTCCACTCAACTATTCCACACTTCCTCAGCTTTGTTATAAGGATGTTGTGGGAGACAATGTCAAATACCTTGAAGAAGTCAAGGTAGACTACATCTATAGTTCTCCCCCCATCCACCCAGTCAGTAATGACATCATAGAAGGCTACAAGTTTGGTCGAGTTATACCCTCCCCCTGGTGAACCCATGCTGACTACTCCTGATAACCTTCTCCTCTTCCAAATGCCTGGAGATGGCATCAAGAACAAACTGTTCCATCACCTTTCCAGGGATGGACGGGAGGTTGACTGACGTGTTGTTCCACAGATCCTCCTTCTGGAATTTTTTGAAGATCAGAGTGACATTGGCTATCCTCAAGTCTTCAGACTTCTCTCCCTTTCTCTAAGACCTCTCAAAGATGATAGATGATTGCAGTCCAGCAGTCACCTCTGCCAACTCCCTCAGCTCATGTGTATGCATCCTATTGGGGCCCACGGATTTATGTACACTGATGTTACCTAGACACTCTTGGACCTTCTCCTTCCTTACCAAAGGGGAGCTTTCCATTCCCTAGTCTCTCCCACTTACCTCCAAGGTCCAAGATTCCCAAGGAGTAGTCTCTGCAGTAAAGACAGAAGGAAAGAAGGTGTTCAGTATCTCAGTTTAATACTTCCTGGCCTCAGAGTTGATTAATGTCAAAGTTGTTTTATTTGCTCTTAAAGTTGTGCTATATAGTATCAGGGCCCATGGATTTACATACACTGATGTTGCATAGATGCTCCCAGACCACCTTCTCTTTCACCAAAGAGGAGCCCTTCATTCCCCAGTCCTTCTCACTTACTCCCACAATCCAGGAGTCCTGAGGGCCAGTTCCCACAGTGAAGACAGAAACAAAGGAGGTATTCAGTATCTCTACCTTCTCAGTATCCCGTTACCAGAACACACCCCTCATTTAGTAGGGGACCATGTTTTTCCCTATTCTTCTACTTAAAACAGCCTTTTTATTATCCTTTATCTCTTTGCCAGATCCAATTATAGGTTGGCTTTGTCCTTCAGCATCACATCCCTCCAGGCTCTGACAACATTGCTATATTCTTCCCAAGTGGTCAGACCTTTTGCACATTTCATGGACCTTTCTCTTTCCTTTGAGTTTATGTATGAAAACCTTGCCCATCCACACAGGTCTTCCGCCACCCTTGCCCAATTTCTTACTCACAGGAACACACTGATCTTGAGCTTGGAAGAACCACTGCTTACATGCTCACCAGCTCTCACAGGCCCTCTTACTTTCTAACACCCTGGCCCGTGGAATAACTCCAAGAAGGTCCCAGAAGAGATCAAAGTCAGCTCTACTGAAGTCCAGGGTAGCAATCCGACTTTTGAGTTTGCTTCTTCCACTCAAGATCTTGAACTCCATCACCTTGTGATCTCTACATCTCAAGCTGCCTTCGACCTTCACTTCCCTAACAAGTCCACACTTATTAGTAAGAACAAGGTCCAGGAACACTCCACTCCTCATCCCCTCCTCTACCACCTGCATCAGAAAGTTATCTTCAACACACTGCAGGAACCATCTGGAGTGTGCACGTCTGGCCATGTTGCTTTTCCAACAACTGTCAGGACAATTGAAGTCCCCCATAAGAATCAGCGTGTGGGATCATGAGGCTACTTCCAGCTGCTTGTAGAAGCCCTCATCAACTTCCACCTCCTGATCAGGGGTTTATAATACACATGCACAACAGTGTCACCCACACTAGCCTTCCCCATAATTCTCACCCACAAGCTCTCTACTGCTATATCACCCTCCCTCAGGTGAAGTTCAATACATTCTAGCTGCTCTCTCACATAAAGAGCAAATCCACCACCTCACCTCATCATCCTGTCTTTCCTAAAAAACACATAGCCATCCATGACAGCATTCCAGTCATGTGAACTGTCCCACCACATTGCCAATAATAATAATAATGACAGGGACCTAGTTACTGGTCAGGTTTTAGCTGGGTATCAGTGTGCAGGTAGCAAGCAGTTGCACAGTGTACCAGTATGTATGTAAATCGCAGAATCATAGGATGGTTTAGGATGGACTTAACAAATAGTTTTAATCTCTACCCATGTGCTCTATTTTATTTCCTACTCTCTCACACATCCTGCTGTGGGGAGTGGGTGGTGAGTGAATGGCTGCGTTGTGATGAGCTGTTAGACATGTTAAACCACAACACATTTTTTCATGATTTAGTTCAATGGTTTGAGGTCTCAGCCGGGGATTTCTGTATCCCAGATATGGTTGTTTCCTCTGTATGATACACTTAGTTCACATATGATTACTCTGTCTCTCCTCTGAATTTGTTGTGTCTTGTAGGAAGTAAACTAATGGAGTGCGAATACCACCTCAAATATGACAATTTTTTTCCTTTTTGTGGTACTTGCTGAGACTTGAGTTTTAGTTACAGATCTCTTGACTGTATTATTACTTGTAGTACAGGCAATATATCCCAAAGACAGTACAGGAAAAGAATAAAAGTAATGATATACTGTTTAATTAAAAGCCTGAAGAAAAGGATTTTTTTTTCCACAAACACTAATATTAATAAAAGGTAACTGAATATTATCAGGAGAATAAGATGTACTTGTGCTCTTCTAAATATGAGAGGTTGTTTAAGACATTTTTAAAGCCCATGAAAAAGTTCAATGGATTGACAAGGAGAGATATCACTGGTTTTTAAGAGAATTTAGAATTTTACTTGATAACATACAGATGCATAAATGTCCAGGTGTAATAATTTCCATCTTTGGTCTTCAAATATTTATGGACCTATCATATCTTAATTTAGTCGTCAGTTACTCAGTGTGTAGATATTTGTTGTTTTTCTATTTGCAGATCATCTTTTAAAATATTTTAATAGTTTTATTGTTATTCCCTGAACTTTTTCCAGTCTATCAGTATGTTTTTAGGAATGCTCAGTCCAAACTGCTACATGCTGCAGACCGCTGTGTGAAAGGGAACAATGAAGTAAAGCTAGTATTTTGATGGGGTTGGGTATGAGGGAGCAGAGGAACTTGGATATCTAAATTGTCTTTGACCTCTCAGAGTGTTTCAAAAGTTGCACCAGATGTACTGCATGGTGATTCCATGCGAATAGGCAGCTGAGTTCTACCATGTTATCTTCTCACTCTTGCTTCTTAACAGGACAGGAGAAAATGCTGAAAAAAGTCTCATGGATTGAGATAATGACAGGGAGATTGCTCACCAATTACCATCACTGACAAAACAGAATCAGAACCAGAAACTAATGTTATTTATTACCTATAGCTAATAACAGACTAGAACATCAGGAAGTTAAAGCTGACTAAAAAACCTTGCATCCACTCATTTTTTTTTGTCTACTTTCAAGAAATGCAGGGGAATAGGAAACTGAGATTATGGTCAGATCATAAATCTTCATCAGCAGCTTGTCCCATTTGCAACTGGTGCTGACTCTTATTAGATATGGTACAGCTTCTCATAAAGGCCATCCCTGAAGATCCCCTCTCCCTTGCTTAAAACTTACTGTGTAGACCCAGTAAAAACTGGGAGCTTTATGACTGGGAAATTGATTATATATATGCTCTAGCAGACAGGTGAACTGCAAAGAAAGATTTTATCAATTATTCTTTTCATTAATGAAATTAGAGATGAGAGGATGAAAGATTAAGAAAATTAGATTAATGAAAGAAAATACAAGATGAAAGAAAAAAAAATAATAGGATCAAAGAAAATGAAGAAGGAAAATTGAGGAAAAAAGGAAGAGTGAAAATGAAAGCAAAAGTAGGAATGATCAGAAAAGTATTGTCAAACTGTAGAAGAAAAATATTCAGACTGGCTAGGAATCTGAGAGACTACTTTCTGTCCATGCAAACTGGATTTGGAAACTACAGGTTTCCTACAGTAAGCACTTTCTTCGTTCTTCTTTCTCTCTTCGGAAGGCACCATATTTTGTGTTGAAGTATTTTCAGAAGAAAGAATATTAGTGTCCAATAAATTTTGCCTGGGTTACCTGTTTGTATGTTATCCATATTTTTAAAAGAAGCTATAAGCCATATAGAACAGAAAAAGGGAAGATAAAATAAAATAAAAAATCTGAAAATAAACCCTAGCAACAGTGGTTAAATTGACATGTTTTTTGAAATAAAAGATAGAATTACATAAAATAACAAAAAGAAATCGGAGAAAAGAAAAATGATGTTTTCTGACAATATAGTTGAGTGAAAAATCACAGAAAGCATAAGTATTTCTTGTTTGGGGTGTGCTTGTCAGGATCTTCAAGAACACTTCAAAACTTATGACCACAAAAATTTGGTGGCGTGAAGAAAAGTCTGTGGATTGAGTATATTTCTCTCTCTTTCTGGGAAATCAAGAGTCTGAGGTTTATGGGCACCTTAAGAAAATGATGTTCATTGAGATTATCTGTTTTGAACTCCATCATGAATTCATTTTTCTAAGGTTTAAGGACAAATATGAGACTGGATTTCTATTGCTTGAACTCAATATCCACTATATTGAAATTAACAGATATTTCATATACTCCTTAACTACGTTTGGGGATCAGAGGCATTCAGTGTATTTTAGTAACTTCTTCAGTGAGGGCTATTCAAAAAGTAATGTTTCCTATTTTATTATATTGGCCCATGACTTCAAATGTGTCTGCTGGTGTTAGGGCATTAGAGGTTGAACCTTTCCACCAATATTCCATTATGTTTTGTTGCAGTGTGAAAGAAGCAGCAGAGGGTCAGTCTGATAAAATGGCATCCAACATGGAAGTGCATCTGAAGCAAGTTCTGTCACTGAATTTCTCCATGCTGAAGAAATTGCACCCATTGACATTCAATGCTTGCTGGATATTCAATGGGGACCAAACTGTGGACGTGAGCACAGAGAAGCAGTGAGTTGTGCATTTCAGCAGTGGCAACACTGTGTCAGTTCTGTTGGTGCAAATTTTTATGAGTGAAGTATGCAGGCTCTTGTTCATCACTGACAAAAATACATAGCTAATGGTGTTGACTATGTTGAAAAATAATGTTTCATAGCTGCAAATTTGCACTATCAAATAGTATTATTGTTCTCTGTGTATCTGTTGTTGTTTCCATGAGAATAAATAGGAGACATTACTTTCAGAGTGAGATATGTAGTTCTGCGTATATATGCACTAAGTTCCATCTAGAGTCTCTGCAGTAGAATTTCTTCTACTTTGTGCACAAGATTCTGGGAGGTTCATGGATAAACCAGAGCATTTGTACTGAATCCAAAATTTGGTAAATAATCACTGGTCTTTTCAAGGCCTTGTAGGAAAAAAAAAAAAAAAAAAGAAAGAAATTGTTGAACCATAAATTGTCGTGGTTTTATGATTTTTTGTTATCAATATTCTGGAATTCCATATCATAACATCATGTAGTGCTCTGGGAGTTGAAAAGTTAATGCTCCAGTTCTGTGGATTATCAGGGTACATGGTTTTCAGAAGAGAAGAACTACATACCCCAGAGGACTTCGTGTTTCTGTTTTCCATTCACAGGGAAAGATAAAACAGTTTGCAGATCACAAGATGTCTTTTTTTCCCCTTTTTTACTCATCCCTCCAGTGTGTGAGCTCCCAAGCTGTATCGCCTTCATCATTAGAGTAAGACCTTGATGATGAAAGCATGATGAAAACAATGAATCTGATGAACCCATGGTGGTATCAGAGACTCCTGATGAGAATCAGGAATATCAAAATTGTCTACTGGAGGGGCTGATCAAATTGGTTTCCTCCTGATCTGCATCATCCAGTATCTCAGCTATTAAGAGAAGACATCTTCCTGTTCGAGCAAGTGACAACGTTAAGACTATGTTGCATATTGTTTTGTGGAATTACCTACGTGAGCATGAAGAAGGTCACAGAATCACAGAATTGTAGGGACTGGAAGAGATCGTCTAGTCCAACCCCCTTGAAAAACCAGGCTCACTAGACCAGGTTGCACTGTTAGGCATCCAGGTGGGCCTTGAATATCTCCAGAGAAGGAGACTCCACAACCTTCTGGACAGTCTGTTCCAGTGCTCTGTCCCCCTTAATGTGAAGAAGTTCCCCCACACATTTGTGTGGAACTTCCTATGAACCATTTCCCCTTGTGGCACTATGAACCCACTCCTGCACTACAAGCATAGGCAAAAGAAGTATAAGACAGATCGACCACCAAGGCAAATTCCAACAAAAAGGTGATTGCTCCAGTTGCTGTGGGACATGGCTAAAGCTGTTAAGGACCCTGATCACAATTCCAATTATATTGTATTACACTGTGTTATCTTGCATTCTGCTACCATACTTAGTAAATTAGCTATCCTCCTCAGATCATTGCCACTGTTTTGTTTTTAGGTCCATCGCCCTACCTTTTCCCCTTTTCCCCTTCTGCGGGGTGTGGGTCTGTGGGTCTCCCCACCCCATTAGTCATGGAACCAGGCCAAAACAGCCCATAAGCCATTGACATAAACTAATAGTGTCCTTGTTAGGATAATTAAGGTGAGTTTATTTTGAACCCTACTATAATCATGCTAGAAGGATGTAATTAGGAAGAGTAAATAAGTATCAGGAAATGCTACAGTGATATAGCCAAATTCAACATGTAAGCATTTTACATAAGTGTCTTAGAAATTTTCCCACCTAAGGGGAGAAAAAAGGTGTATTCAGGAGTAGTTGAGAAACACTGATAGAAAAAGAAGGTAAGAACATTTCTAAGACATATCAGGAATGACAGGAGTTGGATTTTCGAATGATAAATTATATTAATACAATCATGTTCATGGGCTCATGTCAACCATAAGAAAATCTTTATAGATACTTTTAAAATCAGTACAGGTACCTAGCTCAATATTATGGATCTTAGTAAAAAGGTGACTTAAATTTGGGCACAACAATCCTAAGTATTGAAATGCTGATGTACCTTTAAAATGTATTCTCAGGCCCTTACTCATATCTTCAGAAGTTAAGAGGTATTCATAAAAGTTGACTAGAGAATCTTGTTGCCTTAAAATTTTTCTAGAGCTAGTGTAGAGAAATTAGCTACTCCAGGGAAGGATTCAGAACATCTAAAATTAAGCTCTTGAAAAACACTTGAATGATCCTCTCTCTCCCCATTGATAGAGGTGCCCATGTAAACCAGCTCCACAAGAATGTCTGTTTTGTGTATATATGCTATATTCTTATCCATGCAATTTGAAATGTTTGTCTCACTGTAGGGAAATATCTACTAAAGATTTGTAATGACAAATGGAAATAGACGCTGTCATGATTTTATGATTTTTTGTTATCAGTATTCCACATCATAACATCATGTAATGCACTGGAAGTTAAAGACTTAATGTTCCAGTTCTGTGGATCATGGGTAGTTCTGGGTATACCTGTCTCAGAAGAGAATAAGATCTACATACCCCAGAGGACTTTGTGTCTCTGTCCTGTTACCATTTTCTGTTCAGAGGGAAACATAAAACCATTGGCAGGTCCCAAGACTGCCTCTCTTTTCTCTTTCTGCTTGTCCCAGCAGTGTGTGTGCCCCTAACTCTCTCACCTTCAGCATTAGAGTAAGGCCTTCAGTTTTTGGACACTCTCTCATTTTTTATTTTTAATTTTTATTAATTAGCTTCAATTACAATTCTATTGTATTATATTGTGTTATTTTGCATTTCAATTTCTTAATTAGTAAATTACCTTTCCTCCTCAGACAGTTGCTGCTGTATTGTTCTTCAGCATGGGTCCGTGGGTCCCCCCGCCCCATTAGTCACTGAACTGGGCTAAGACAGCTCATAAACTGTAGATAGTAGTAAACTATGGAATAGTTAAATCTTATTTAAAATCAGCAGCACTCTAGAAAT